>JAWQEG010006420.1:135000-138118 GCA_033782935.1 Petrolisthes cinctipes
CTGTTTACCATTTTTTATACGGGGTGACATTTCGGTTTATGGCTCTGCTGCTGCTCCTGCCGTTGCTATATTTCACAATCTATGTACAGTCACGATAAAATGTCCAACAAATATAACATTTTCACCTCATATATCGAGAACAGTTTCATACGAAGGCATTACAGTAACTGAGTATATTGTGTGTGTGTGTAGGTTACTGTATGCTGTATGTACGGCGTATGTAGCCTATCTCGTGAATTAATGTATAAAATTATTCGAGATATAATTGTATTTTAGTCTAACACTATTTTTCACAAACTAACCAAGAGGGAGAGAGAAGAATTATGAGGAAAAGCGCGAACGAAGAAAGAAGGGTAGGAAGGAAACTAAAGATTGCGTCCACGATAACATTCAAAGCTGCTCTCTTTCTCTCTCCTTCCCTCTCTCTCTTTCTCCCCCTACGTCCCTCATCTCCTTTTATTCCTCCTTCCCTCCCTCCCTCCCTCCCTTCCCAGACAGCTGCCACGCATCACACATTTCAGCAACGCAACGTCACGAGCTAAGAGAGAGGGAGGGAGGGAGGGGGAGAGACAAGTAAAGTAGGTAGGGAGGTGGGAGGGAGGGGGAATTCATGAAGAGAGGAGGTGGGGATGGATGGGAATAGGGATTGGAGGGGTGTGTGTGGGGGGGGGATGGTAACAGATGCCAAGGGTTACAAATTCTTTCAACACAACGTCAAAATATCACAGCGTTTGTAACTCGCATTTTCAACGGGAAAGTTTATATACAAACAGAACAGTATCACACTTGAAAACGAGTAAACAACACACACACACACATACACATGGCGAAGAATAGCATAAACATTGATCCGTAATAATCAATAGAGAAATGTAAAAACTGATAAGCAGCTAACTCTATTTTTCTCTCTCTCTCTTTCTCTCTTTCCTGCGCCAGATGGTTTGATGGTGTTGACGGAGGTACGATGATTTTCTCGGTACACACAGCTGCCTCTCTCTCTTTCTCTCTCTCTTCCCCTCTCTCTTTCTTTCTTTCTTCCCCTCTCTCTCTCTCTTTCTTCCTTCCCCTCTCTCTCTCTCCCACCAGCGACTGTCTCTCCACACACACACACACACACACACACACCGATCCTTCACAGTCGTTTTTACAACACTATAATAATAATAATAATAATATATATATATATATAATATTCACCACGTACGGATGGATGTTTTTCTGATACACTATAACACTTCAAACACAAACACAAACACACACACACACAGTTGACCAGAGAAACAAAACACACATCTGTAGTTACACCAACCAACCAACCAAGGGGAGTTGTGCGAGTGTGTGTGTATGTGTGTGTGTGTGTGCACCCCCTCTGCGCACGCACGCACACGCACATCTGTCGCCGCTCACCACTCGCAACGGACTGGCATCGGCCTCGTGCACACACACACACACACATGAAGTTACGTTACAGAGGCTACAAAATGAGGGGGTGAGAGAGAGGGGGTGAGAGAGTGAGGGAGAGAGAGGGAAGTGGGGGTGGTGAGCGACTTTCAACCATTATTATTGTTATTATTATTATTATTCAGTACAACATTATGTTTGTTTATAATATTATACTCGTCTCATCAAGTTAACCAATAACAGTGAAAAATAAAAATATAAACGTACAAACTGGTGTATATATATACTGTACAGTATATAGATAAAAAAGATGATTATTGTATGGAAGCTTTGAACCGTGACTGCATGTGTGTGTGTGTGTGTGTGTGTGTGTGTGTGTGTGTGTGTGTGTGTCATGTACGGCTTCACCATTCTCCAAACTTGCTAGTCATAGTCACATTTACACAAAAAAAAATTGGATGGTACTCTTTCTTGGTTACACACACACACACACACACACACACACACACACACACACACACACACACACTTGGGTACGAAAGTAAATGAGTTTCTATTTCTGGTAAGGTGGTAATAATAATAATAAAAATAATAATAATAATAATGATGCCGATGATGATGATAATTAATAATAATACTGTATTAATAACCAATAATAGTAATAATAATTAATGTTAAGGATATGTTTTTGGCTCTGGTTGTCTTTCTGTTTGTTAGCAAAATTATATAATAAAACTTTAGTGTGGATGGCCACTAATTTTATTTAGTTGTATTAACATTTGGGAGATAATTCGAATTTGTATGCAGAATTATTATTATAAAGATTTTGTTACATTATCTTTTTGTTTCTGTATAATTTTATCCATGGTAAATATTTTTTTTCTTTATAATTTTTTCCATTGGTAGAATTTTGTTGTTTTTTTATTAATTTTGTTTTGTTGCTTCTTTATAATTTTATCCATGGTAAAGGTTATTTGGATATGTAGAATTGGTGCCAGTGTCCGTAGACTTTCAATTATTATTACCTATTAATGCTATTCATAAAAAGAAAAGAAAAAAAAGGGAAAGAAATAAAAGGGAGGGAGGGCAGGTGTTAGGGTGCTCTCCTTATTCCCCCCCCCCTCCCTCTCCCTCCCCCTCTTCCTTTCTTTCATTCCCTCCTTCCCTCCCTCCCTCCCTTCCTTTCTTTCCTGTATTTCTTTCTTCTCTTCCCCCTCTCCTCCCCCTCTCCTTCTCTCCTCCCTCCTTTCTTCTTCCCTCCTCCCTCCCTTCCTTCCTTTCCTGTCTTCCTTTCTTCTCTTCCCCCTCCCCCTCTCCTTCTCCCCCTCCCTCCCTCCCTCTTTCTTTCTTCTTCCCTCCTCCCTCCCTCCCTTTCTTTCTTCTCTGTCTGTATTTCTTTATTCTCTTACCCCTCCCTCCCTTCCTTTCTTTCATATCCTCCCTCCCTCCCTTCCTCACTTCCTTTCTTTCCTCTGTCTTTATTTCTTTTCTGTGCCCTCCACCCCACCCCCCCTTTCTTCTCTTCCCTCCCCCTCTCCCTTTCTGTCATACTCTCCCTCCCTCCCTTTCTTCTCTTCTCTCCTTCCTTCCTTCCTTTCCTGTCTTTCTTTCTTCTCTTCCCCCTCCCTCCTTCCTTCCTTTCCTCTCTCTTTCTTTCTTCTCTACACACCCTCCTTCCCTCCATTATTCTTTTTACTGCTATTCCCTTCATTCTCTT
>JAWQEG010006421.1:0-37977 GCA_033782935.1 Petrolisthes cinctipes
GTGGGAGTGCATGAGCTTTATGTGTGTGTGTGTGTGTGTGTGTGTGTATTCGCACGCTGGAACTGATTGTATGTTTCCCTGGTCTAGGTTATGCTATAGATATATATATTATTATCATAGTGTCAATCTAGGAACGTGAGGATAAAAGGCTTCTGCCACTCCACTCACTCTGGCTGTCCACCATATGTTTCCTTTTAAGTCCATGAATCATTAGAGAGAGATAATTAGGGGAAAAAAACAACAACCCACCAACACTCCACCCCCAAAAAACCTGTTGGACTTGTCACCAACTGCAGTCCGATGTGGATTTGGGTTGTTCGTTGACGAGAGGTTTCTATGCCATCATAATGTTCTGATCGCATCGTTCTCCCATACCAACCTTCAAACCTGTTATCCCTCCTCTCTATCTGTTTCTTCGTCGATATTATGATGTTAGGTATTGCACTGCCATTAGCATTATCGCACTATATTTTCAATGAATATATATATATTTTTTTATGTCACAACCTCGGAATTGTAGACAGTTATTAGTGGTAGCCTGTGACTGTTGTGAGGTCCCGAGATTATTGAGTGAACCTTTCGAGGTGTTGATTGCTTCACATGTGTCGCACTAGATGGAGACAGTGTATATTCAAGGTGTTGTAATGTGAAGAACAGCGAGAAGGATCAGATCACCTCGTAAAAATCCCTGAAGATAGGCGTGGAGTCGATTTTTTTATATAGTCCATCGCTGTAACCAACTAATGATGAATGTCTCAATCAATAAATCTGTCAATCAGTCAATCAATCAGCAACTAATCAACCAAGCAATCAATCAACCAATCTGTCAGTCAATCAATCAATCAATCAATCATTCATTCATTCAGTCAGTCAATCAATCAGCAACCAATCAATCAACCAATCAACCAATCAGTCAGTCAATCAATCAATCAATCTATAATAAAAAAAAAAAACACTTACAATCCGAACGTTTTTATTGGACAGTCTGTAAAACGTGCCAAAAAATCAGACACAAGCAAAAACACAGGACGCTGTCATGTATCTTACTAAACCTGTCACACATTTCACCATAAAAATCTTCCATGGAGTAATGTGCGAACAGAAGAAGGCTCGGATATATAATTATTTAGTCGGCCTCTAGGTTTGGATAATATTTTTTTTTTTTTACTTTTTAAGCAATTATACAAGACCTCGAGGATTCCAATACTTAGCTGCACTGGCGTTGCTGTGTCAGATATGGACATAGACCAGTTTAGGTAATTTGCAGACAATTATCTCTTTCTTTGGTTGGTGGGTTAATTGCAAAGTCTCGTTATCTTGTCGTCTTGTGCCACTGATCGCGTTTTCACTTTTTTTTTTTTTTTTTTTTTTTTTTGGTCAAGAATGGATATGGAAGTCATTTTTTGTTTTTCACTCGTATAGGTCTGAGAAGAAACAAATGTACATTAATGGGTCCTCTTATTATTATTTTTTTCTTTTTTGTGATGATGTGTTTTTTGTTTTTAGAGAAGAGTGACCACCCCTCGCCTCGCCCACCAAGAAGGTACAGTATGTGTGTTGTGTATGTGTCTGTGTAAATAATACTTTCTAGTTTTTCCGTCTCCTTGATAGGTTATAAAAATAATTCTGATTACAAGTTTGAGTCTTAATATTTTATCGATATGTTTGTGTTTATTACTCTTAGTTTTGCACAGTTCTTTTTGTCATTATTGTTGCTATTGTTGTTACTGTTGATGATATTGTTGTTGTTTAACTTGATGTTTGCACAATATTTAACTATGCAGATTACATCTTAACACTGACTTATGCAAGTAATTGTTGGTCTCTAAGTGTGTTTTTGGAGAAAGAAGAAACGTCGCTTGAGAAACTGTCATTCAAGTGTATAAAGTTAGGATAGATATAGTATTCGTTCGTAAAAGAAAATACTGTTTCCCTGATAATAATGAAATGAGAAAATGAACAAAATGATAAATTGATACATACTGCCTTACACAAAAACATTTATATTTAGTCAATATTGAAAACTAAATCAATATAATTAGGTAAATTTAGACAACTAAGAAAATACACCGAGTCAAAACATAACAGTAGCCAGTTTCTTTCAAGGATTTTTGTCTTTAAATTCACAGGTGATCATATATTATAATGTCGCAATATTTTCCTAAGTGCTTGAAGATGTGTGTGTGTGTGTGTGTGTGTGTGTGTGTGTGTGTGTGTGTGTGTGTGTGTAAAACCTGTATACACACATACAAAAAAAAGAAAAGAAAAAAAAGCGTAAACTCCAATGTGATACAAACACAAGAAATAAATACATCCTTGAACTGAAATCAAACACTTTTTTTTCCTGAACACAGTAACACGCTTGTCAGGTTCCAGTCACAGCAACAGTGGCGTTAGCAGATACGTTTTCTGTTTGCTGTCGGTCGTGTCAAGATATCGCATCAAAGGTTTAACTCTCGTATAGTCATCATTCTGAATACGGACATTTGAATGATTTCCACTGACTAAAGGAACATAACACCATTTTCTGTGGGTTGAATGTAGTTTACGTAAATATGAAGAATGAACAAGTATCGAAAGATCAAATAACTTAAATCTTACATATAACAGACACCATACCTGCGTTTGATGATATCTGATTAAGTTACAGATATAAACATAATACTTATTAACTAGGATCCTAAAGGTAGACAACCATAAAGGGTCAAGTCTAGAGGAGTGTAGGTTCAGGCAACTCTCCTACCAATTGATTACCGGCTCGTGTGAATTAAAAACAAAGGATGTACACCTCTTGTGATTGCAACTCCAGCCTGGTACAACGCCAACACGACACGAGAGGCTGTTTGCTGTGTCAACACCAGGGTGGTCTAAACTTACAGCATCATTGTCCCGCTCATCCACACACACACACACACACACACACACACACACACACACACACACACACACACACACATACACACACTCACACACACACACACACACACACACACACACACACACATGCACATACACACACACACACACACACACACACACACACACACACACACACACACACACACACACACACACACACACCTCTATTAACGTAAAGCAGGTGAATTACATTTTTGGCTTAGTATATTTTCCCTAAGCATATGCATTTCACAAATTTACAAATATATTCAAACAGTCTACTGCAAAAATGCTTGAATATCACATGCAAAAACAATCCACCGAACATTTAGATAACTCGTTCTTTTACTAAAAAAATATAAATAAAGTGTGTTAGTGGGTCCCTCCATCCCCGTGAATGAATATACAAGTGGTTGAGCAAGAGACGGGTAAGTAATGTCCCTGCCACCTCCCGTTGTTCAGACCTGGCCACCTCCCCTGCATCCTCGCCTCCTCTCTACTCGTGCCCTACCTCTACATTGTTCTCACTCTCTTGTTTCCTATTCTTCCTGTCACTCTCCATCTTTCCCTCTCCCTTGTTTTACTTATCATCCTATCCCTCTTCATCTTTCTCTCTCTTTTGTATTTAATCTTTCTATCCCTCTCCATCTTTCTCTCTCCTTTGTATTTAATCTTTCTATCCCTCTTCATCTTTCTCTCTCTTTTGTATTTAATCTTTCTATCCCTCTCCATCTTTCTCTCTCCTTTGTATTTAATCTTTCTATCCATCTTCATCTTTCCCTCTCCCTTGTTTCTTAACCTTTCTGCCTCTCTCTATCTTTAAGTACAAACATCCATATTGCAGCCCTGTTACTCCTGTCTCCTCAATCCTCCTCCCTCCTCTTTCCCCATCATGTAACTCTCCCCCCTGTCCCCTGTGCGACCCCCCCCCTCCTCCTCCTCTCTCTCTCTCTCTCTCTCACTCTCTCTCTCTCTCTCTCTCTCTCTCTCTCTCTCTCTCTCTCTCTCTCTCTCTCTCTCTCTCTCTCTCTCTCTCTCTCTCTCTCTCTCTCTCTCTCTCTCTCTCTCTCTCTCTCTCTCTCTCTCTCTCTCTCTCTCTCTCTCTCTCTCTCTCATCATTTTTTGCCTCCCTGCATCCTCTTCTTCCTCCTACCCTCTGTGCTGCCCCCTTCCCTGACCCTCAGTGTTGGTCAGCTCTCTCTTGTCAGTTCCCGGGAGGCAACAACGGCCCAGGACAGCTAAGGTGTATGCACTTAATTTAACCTGAGTATGCACCTTTCTGAGAATACACACACACACACACACACACACACACACATAGACGTAGACACACACACACACACACACACACACACACACATCACGGCTGAAACGGTTCTGAAACTCATGATATCAGATGTAAATAACAGGAGTGAAGAAGAGATATGAACTGCGCCTGTATTATCATGCACAGGATTTATTGCCTTGACTATTTTTCTCTGTGAATAATTGACCTTGACCGTTAGCAGTCAATATGCAATGATGATATATTAAGAGTACAGCCACAATCAAATAACCACCGACACTCTCCTTCCACCATGCAAATAAATCAGCATCATATAAAAATATAATCATACAACACCTTACTTTGACTCAACCCCCTCAATTATTATCATGAGGTGCTGGAAAATCATACACGTGTTGTTCTTTATTATCAAGATATTTACTGTGATGGAAGGAAAGTGTCGGTGGTTATTTGATTGTGGCTGTACTGTACATTCATCTCTATTAGTTGTTTTTCATTCATCAGATTCATGCTTATATTTCCTGCATTAAAGACAAGAGTATTAGATTCGTGTTTATAGTTCATACATTAGAGGCAAGAGCAGTAGTAGATTAATGTTCTTATGTTCATAGTTCCTGCATTACGAGTAGAGACAAGAGTAGTAGAGGCCGGCAGATCTTTGTTTAAGAATGTTGACTGGTGCACGAGGCCGCTGACCCACTGGTTACTGGGGCAGGGGCCAGGCAGGGGTGAGGGAGGCTGAGGGTCGCAGTTAAGAGACCACTCATTATCTCATCTCTTCCCATCTCCCGTTTACTCGTTCTCTTCCTTCACCCCGATCCTTATCTCTCCTTTCCCTCTTCCCCGTTCCCTCCGTTCTCCCCTTTCCTCGCTCTCTTCATTCTCTCCTCTCCCTGATTTCCGATCCTCCTCTCTCCTTTCCCTCCTTCTCGTTCCCTCCGTACACATACGCCTCCAGTATATATATTCAAGCCACACTTTCCAATAAAATTTTCTTTCCATTCCAAAACCCCCCAAATTTTCTCTATTTTTCCCCACTCCCATATTCCTTCCCTTATAAGCCCAGTACAACCCCAATGATAACACAGTTGCCGGACCTGTAAAGCTTTCCTGCTGCTTCGACTTATCTGTTCGAATACTGACGGAGTTCGGAACGAAGACTACTGTATACTCTGCATGATTTCCTTTTCGTGTTATTGATATCCATGCGTGTAAGCATGTAATAAAGACCCAACAATATCAGGGCCTGTACTGACAAAAGTAAAGTTCACAGTAAGGTAAAATGTTGTTGGTAAACGTTCATTGATGGTCAGGACTAGGACCCGGAACTGCTGTAAAATTATAATATTGACACATTCGTTCAGAGCCAGAAGATCGCCAACTGCTTCAAAATGAGCGTGAAACATTCTGTCGAGGTCAGTAATGCAAACAAAAGGACAAGTCCAAACTCTGAGATGTTTTGTTGTGTGTACCAGACTACAGTACCGGCTCTAGGATAGACGGTATCAGACGACAGTGGAAAGAACCACTAGTACGGTACTCCTCTTTGTTATGGAAGACGAAACATTACACCTCCTCCTCTTTTTAATTTTGAAAGACTATTCCGTTGTTTCGATCGCGGTGCTATAATACTTCGAACTGAAATGTGCATATAATATTTACTTTTCTATAACCGTGTGTGGCAAAGGAACACTACTTCATCTCACCTAACTACACTACGGTAACGCAGCATCAACGATCAGAATCAAACAACTTGTGTGGAGACGGAGGGTGTCATAACTCAGGGGTAAGTAGGCATCTGCTTTGCTTAAGTGTGAAATAAGGAGCAATTCATCCTATTTAATTGATGCTCACCTCACGAAAGTAATTTGCGGGTCATAAACCTCGTCTTTCCCAACCCTTACCTTATTTTTTTATTGTTATTTTTGTTTTTTAGGAAACCACTTTGTAACATGATTATTTTTTGCGACATGTGATGCTGGTAAGGGGTGTGGTGGTGGTAGTGGTAGTGGAAGATGGTGCAAATGAGGCTTCTGTTGGTGGTGGTTTTGGTTTTCGTTATGGTGGTGGTTAGTGGTGGCGATGGTGTTAGTGTTGGTGGAAATTTGTAGTGGTGGTGGCAGTGAGTGACCGCTGAGTTGTTAAGGCGTCCATAAACCATATCATCACAGCTTTTGTTGTGTTGTAAACTGCCACAGTAGAACTACAATATGATATTGATGCTATTTAACTTGATGTCTTAGCTGAGTGTCTTGATGAATGCTAATCATCTTAGAGTCTGGACCATTAATTTGTTCCATCGTCATATCAGTGAGGTTAACTCGCTACCAATCTGATTATTTTGAAAAAGTACAGAGTTGTGTCGTTCATAGGTGCCTGATCCCTCGACCCTTTTTGCAGTAAAATACGAAATAAAATTATTGAGAAGTAAACCTCGGTAATGCAATGGCTTTGATAACGTTTAATAAGCTGACTGTTACCTTCTCATCTTGTAAAATTACTGTTTTAAACATAACTTTTGTCTGTCGAGCAGTTTTTGTACGACATTATTTCTCTAGAACTATTTCTCAGAGCATGCTGTCCTTCGTTTTTTCGCTTCCGGTCTTATAATATTTTTTTGATTAGAGAATTGCCTTGGGTTACTTTTTATCATTATTATTTTTTTTTTTCAATATATATAAAAAAGCATTAGAGAGAATTGAAAATATGCAAGATTTCCGTCTTAGTTTTTGAGGGTTGGGATGGGAAGACGATAAAACGTGCAGCCCCTCCCAACAGCCCCTCGACCAACAGGGTTCTGGGAAAGAGATAATAAAAAGTAACTGTTTAGAGAGGAGGAGTTCCGGTGTCCCCTTCACGGGCTGCATGAACCGAGTGACAACATTATGTACTCATCATTCTCACCAGCCACACCTACACACCTCCCAAATCACCTTACTATTCACGCAACCAACCATCTCGTCATAAATTCACTCGCTACCTATAGACACATTCAGCACTCACTTATCATTCACTCACCATACCTATCTTCCCAGTCATTATTCACTCGCTTGTAATTCACTCCCTTCCTCTGAACGCACTCATCACTCCCTCATCATTCACTAACCACAGCTCGATACACTCAAGCCAGGTACTCAGCCACTTAATATTCAATCCAGCCAACAACCTACCTGCCAACCTTTTAAGCCACCCACTTACCTCCCTTCACCCAACCATCCACTCACCTACCTACGTTCCCACCCACACACTCACCCACCCACTCACCTACCGTTATATCTATGTTTCCACCCTCCCACGCCTTTACCTACTTACCTGCCTACCTACCTACCTACCCACCCACCCCGTGACGAATTAACTCTTAATAACTGTTATTTTTTTTTTTTTTTTTGCGACATTTGGAAGATATAATGTGTAGAATTTTTTCTGGGAATTATAGAATGGTGCAAAGAGGAACGGAACATGTGTGAGAAGATAGGTTTAACACACACACACACACTTATACTTACACATAAATACACTTACAGTTACACACACACACACACACACACACACACACACACACACACACACACACACACACACACACACACACACACACACACACACACACACACACAGACATACAGACAGTAGGCACATACCACAAGCACCCAGGGTCATAATATACAAAAACTTCGTCTCTTTTCACCTCGACAAATTAATCAAGACAACAATGCAAATCAGGAGAATAATTATTTGTCTGGCTGTGAGGAAGGGGATAAACAGTGGGATAAACAGTGGCCATTACACAACTTTGGTGTTTGCGACTCTATAAATCGTAGTAAACTTATTTAAGGTGGTAATTCATTTTTGGTACATTAGAGTGCCTTTATTCCTCCAAAGTATGCTAGGAAACAGGACCAGTAGAGCAAAAATATTAGTGTTCTGTTGCTTGGAATAGTTTGGAGAATTCAGTTGCTCCAGATTTACAAACACAAAACTTCCCCCTTAAGGATGCATTTAAGATGAGAAAAATATATAACAATACATTTTGACAACAAGAACGGAAGAAAAAAAAAAATTCATTTATTCACTTGACTCTTCTCGTTTTAATTTTAATCTCTTGTTGTTGTTGTTGTTGTTGTTGTTGTTGTGGTTGTGTTTGTTTTTACTGTTGTTTTTGTTTTTGTTGTTTTTGTTTTCGTTGTTGATTTTTTTTTTTTTTTTTTTTTTTTTTTTTTTTTTACGCGTGTTATGATTGTTCCTGTTGGCGTCTGACATCATACATTGTTCTTGATGTCACTTGGTTTGGTATAATATTGTGTTATAATGTAGCGGGAACGGGCGTACGTACAGTCCTTATATAAATGAACCTTTTTGCCTTCTTACTCACACCCTCCCGACTCCCACACCACGGTCATTGAACTGATCCCACACACACACACAGAAACACACGCACACACACACACACACACACACACACACATACGAACACACATGTACACGAACACACATTCACACACACACACACACATATACGAACACACATATGCACACACATATGCACACATATAGATATACACGAACACACATATGCACACACATATGCACATATACACGAACACACATATATACACACACACACGCACACGAATTCGGATCCATGCTTGGACACACGCACGCACAAATTTACTCTACACACATAAGCACGCATGCAGAAGCGAGGTACACACACACACTCACACACACACACACACACACACACACACACATCTGCAGTCCCTCTTGCAACATGAACTTCCCCCTTCTTACAATCTTCCTTCATTAAACTCACTCACATGTTCTCTAAAATTTCCTCATCTACTCACTAATAACCTCCTTCCTTCTTCCTACTCGCTCGCCTATACCTACTCGCTCACTCTGGGGTCATAAATTTTCTTCTTCTCTCTGTGTGTTTCCCTTCAATTAACTCACTCACACGCTCACTATAATTTCGTCATCTACTCACTAACTAGTAATCTTCCTACTCACTCACCTACCCACACTCACTCACTCACTTACGTATTCACTCTAGGGTCATTTTCTCTCTCTTTACCGCTGCATATTCTCTTAACCACATCCCACTTATATTTTTTCTGTGTCCCTCTTGTCGACAGCCCGAGGGAGGGAGAGAGGGGGAGTGGGAGGAAGAGAGAGAGAGAGAGAGAGAGATAGAAGAGAAAGTAGAGGGTTGGAAAGGGAAGACAGAGAATTGAGAGAAAGACATTGGGTGGAGGAAGGAGGAAGGAAGAGAAAGAAGGAAGGAGGGAAAGAAGAGATACAGGTATGGAGGCAGGGAACGAAGGAGGGAGAAAGGGAGGGAGACAGGGAGAAAGAAAGGAATGAAGGAGAGAGAGGGAAGGATGACAGACAAGGGGAGGAAGGAGGGAAAGAAGAGAGACAGGTATGGAGGCAGGGAACGAAAGAGGGAGGAAGGGAGGGAGACAGGGAGAAAGAAAGGAATGAAGGAGAGAGAGGGAAGGAATGAAGGAAAGAGAGGGAAGGAAGACTGACAGGAAAGGAAGGAGGAAAGAGAGGGAGGAAGGGAGGGAGACAGGGAGAAAAAAAGGAATGAAGGAGAGAGAGGAAAGGAATGAAGGAGAGAGAAAGAAAGGAAAACAGACAGGGAAGGAAGGAGGAAAGAGAGGGAGGAAGGGAGGGAGAAAGGGAGAAATAAATGAATGAAGGAGAGAGACAGGAAAGGAAGGAGGGAAGAGAGGGAGGAAGGGAGGGAGAAAGGGAGAAAGAAATGAATGAAGGAGAAAGACAGGAAAGGAAGGAGGGAAGAGAGGGAGGAAGGGAGGGAGAAAGGGAGAAAGAAATTAATGAAGGAGACAGACAGGGAAGGAAGGAGGGAAGAGAGGAGGGAGACAGGGAGAAAGAAAGGAATGAAGGAGAGAGAGGGAAGGAAGGAGGGAAGAGAGGGAGGGGCAGACAGCATGGTGGTGGAGTCTTCCGGGTCGGTGTGAAGGGGAAATACTTTTGGGTTATGGCCGCCCCTTTGGACTCGAGCCATTCCCTTTCAGTACTTCAGCTGGCCTCTCTTTTCTTTCATTTTTTTTTTTTCGTGCTTGCCGTCCTTCCAACTCCTCTATATCGTTGTCTTCTTTCTTCTTCTTCATTTCTTCTTTGTCGACGTTTTTCAGGCTACCGATTCCTTCAAACAACCCCACAAAGCAAACCAAACTAATTAAAGTAAGGTAAGCTACTTTATGTCTCCAAGTCACCGGTAAAATCTCATTCAGCTCCCTTTACTCCCCCACACAAAGCAAAGGTGACACACACACGCGCGCACGCACGTACCCTTCCCTATATATTTTACGTAACGGTACCTGAATCGTCCCCAAATTTACCCAAATAAACCAAACCTATTCTATTCTAGGAACATCCATTCTTCCCTTACGCAACGGTGGAAGAGTAACGGTTTAGAGTCAATCTGTGAAGTCCAGCAAAATATCTATATCTTTATGAGATTTTTTTTTTTTTTACCTAGAGACAGGTAATTACAAACCTGATCACCAGGAGGAGTGGAGCAAAACACTGATAACATGGTCGGTGTGCCGGGGTGTCCGTCAAGCTGGTTCTTCCTTAGTGGTCGAGGGTCACAAAACTGATGTTGAATGGCAGAGTCCAAGTCTTTATACGCCCGACGGAAGACCCCTTCATATTTTTGTACCTCATACTGTGTTCTTAATATTTTTTCATGTTCCCTATCGACAGTAATTTCTGAAATTGCTTTTACGGTAATTAAACTGCAGCGATCTTCCACAAGTACTACATTCTACCAACTTCTATACTTCCTTGACATAATAGTTTTATACCTGCTTACTATCTATGGCCAATTATTTAAATGCAGAAATTTAGTTTGCGTCCTGTAAACCTGTTGTCTCAGAACAGCTTACGTAAGAATGTAAGTCGTCAACTATAGTCTGTGATGGTACTAACATTCTAACACAAATTTATTTGCATAAATATAGCTCATGCTGGAAGTATCAGTATCAATCTTAAAATTTAGTTGCAGAAGTACAATTTGTTAGTAAAAACCCTTTTCTGAGATAGAATCCCTATCTTGTTGTTGCCTCAACATGCACAGTGTTGGTGTCAACAAACTGACGTTGTGTATTATTTTGAACCATTCTTTACGCTCAACCAGACTGACAACATTCTTCGAAAACGCAGCAGTAACCAGGAAGTGGATGAGAAGGACTTTATGTGAACATATCCCTTTGGTGGCAGTAACCTCCAGCCGTCTAGTAGTTGTAGTAGAATACCTCATCTCTTCCCATCAAGTACTTTCCTCTGGTGGACTGGTTTGCTACTTTCAAGTTCGATGTCGTACCTATCATCAGTGGCCATCTTTTGGAAATCACACGAATTTACTATTACTATTACTATTACTATTACTATTACTATTACTATTACTATTACTATTACTATTACTATTACTATTATTATTACAATTATTATTACTATTACTATTACTATTACTTTTACTATTACTATTACTACTACTACTACTACTACTACTACTACTACTATTACTATTACTTTTACTATTACTATTACTACTACTACTACTACTACTACTATTACTACTACTATTACTATTACTATTACTTTTGGAATCCTTCTGTATCAAGAGTTTCCTTTGTGCTGCACTACACCTTTGAAATAAAGAACCTGTTTCTCGTGGTATTGGCGGTCGGTCGGTCTCCTTCCCTGCAGGCGGATGGCGAGGCAGCGTGGTCCCTCCGACAGGAAATTCCATCTGCACCATTTGTGTTATTTATAGAGACATGCGAACAGAGTAGTGGTGCTTGCTGGAGTCACAATCACACCACACCACTGTACCACACTTCTCACTGCATCACATCACCTCACTCCTCTCTACATCATATCACTACACTCCACACCACTTTAAGTCATCCTACTCCACACCACACCATGTCACCCTACTCCACACCACACCATGTCACCCTACTCCACACCACACCAAGTCACCCCACTCCTCACCACATCACACTACGTCACCTCAGATCACTTCAAACAACTACACCCTTAACACAATCAAATGATGCGACACCACATAACTTGGATACGTCTCTACACAAAGTCATTGCCATTGCACTTCACTTCACTTTACACAACGCCCACGACACGCCACACCACAATTCATTAATTTTCTTCCTTCTACAATACACTACACCATGATGCGTCACTCCACTCTACTATACATCACAGCACACTTCCATACACCATTCGACACCATCTTAAATTAGTCCGTGCCAAACTAAGGTACTCTTCGTTTTTCTACACCACACTACGCCATTCAGCCAAGTCCCACATGAGTGTATTTAGTCTTACGTTACACGACACCACACATTGTATTATTTCACTTCATATTACCATGCCACGTTACTCCACATTGTATTATTTCACTTCATATTACCATACCACGTTACTCCACATAAAGCCACTCGATTCTATATATGATCATACTACTTTACTCCACACCACACCTTACAAAATACTGCATTCCATACCATGCTATTCCTTTCCACCCCACGATTCGACATTCCACACTACGCCTCGACTTTTACACGCCATTCTGTACTACATCACACCTCGCCACGCCTTCCCACTCCTGCAGGGATTGACAGAGGAGCGAGTTTCATTCATACCCAGAGAATGGGGATTAAAAAAGAAAAAAAAAGAAGAAGAAAAGTTGGAGTACCCAGTTGTCAGAATATTGGAAGGATACTGATTCCTGTAAACTATGCTACGAAACAGATTCCTTACTAAGGTCGTCTGTTTATTGCCATACTTTGGAGGAATGAATACCCATGCAGTTTTTTTTTTAATATGTTCCGACACTGGACATAGACTTTATCAAGCCCGTTAACGTAGCCCAGGTCAACTACTACTCACACACACACGTCACGACTTCCGAACTGGTACCCAGCCTCAGAGGGAGGGAAGTGAGGGTACATCCCAAATACTGCAGCTGTTATGGTACCAGTGAGGATGTTTTACGACGTTCGGTGGCCTTATAGTTAGTGCCTGAAACTCAAAGTGTAAATATTCTCAGGCCCTCACATGAGAGGAATGATCTGCCGATCTATAGGTTACGAGTCCAGAACACTAACCACTCGGCCACCTCCCCACAACAGGTCGCCTCCCTCTCTTATAAGGGCACTCGTATCTAACTGTGATGACTTGGGATATTCCTTGAAAGAAGAAAATAACTGTACTTTATTTTCATTCCAATTAGCAAGTTTGTAGACTTTGTAACATCATAGTTTTAACTGATACTGTACCCAAAACCACAACCACATACTCGTCAAGTGTCATAAAAATTAATAATCCTCGTGGAAGCTTATATAACAGTATCTGATTTAGTAACACCATCAAGAGATTGGATGTTGCGGTTTTCTCTGGGTTCACGGCGGTCAAATATCATGATAGAGTCCGATCTGAACCTGACCAACCACCATCGTTACCAACCATCCCTGTAAGTGGGTATCTAGCACATTGTATTGGGTGGTAAATCTGGAGTAAATGATTCCTCCAACCTATTCCAGGCAACAGGATACCAATATTTTCCTTCATATGGGTCTGTTTCCTGGCATACTTTGGAGGAATCAAGGCGCTACAGTCAATCAAAAGTACACTATCCCCATAAATTTCTTATGTTTCTCGTGATTTGATATTTGATTGGGGAACATTTTTGTATTTTAAAATATAGTGTAAATTAACAACAACAATAATAATAAAAAGGTTACTATGTAGTCTTGTTCGAGAGTGAATGTAACTTTGGAAGTTAAAATGTTTCTAGAGTATTGAATATTCATCCGTTTCTTAAGATTATTTTTTATCAGACTGATTTTATCTCAATTATTAGTCAAAATACAACGGTCCTTAACTTTTTTCCATGGAGATCATTAGGAATTCAGTCACAAAGGGACGGGACATTCTGCATCCCAAACTTCAAGCTCAGAGCTTTTTTACGACTGACTTATATTGAGTCAAGATGTTTAACAATAACAGCCCAGAGTGTATCATTATTCCTTGTGGTTTGTGGCTTGGTGGGTTAGGCCTGTGAACGCCTCGTGTGAAAACAGTTGACAATAGAGCGAGGTGTCTACAGCTGATGGTTTACAATCCCGGTAATATAACAGCTGTAGGATTCCTAATATACTTATAATAATAATCTTTGTACAAGAAAATCATCACTACCAGTATGTATTCCCAAGAAGTCGTTTTACAAATGTTGAATACTCACAACTCCGGGAGTATAAAAACCCTGCTGAGTTGGCAACAGTGATGTGATACCGCCTGCTACGACCCTGGCATTGGCCTTTCCCACTACCTCGGCTCGGGTTGCATCACTCCCTTTCACCCTCCCTCCCTCCCTCCCTCCTTCACTCAGTCACTGCCATTGACCTTCACAGCACTCATCGCCACCTTTGCTTCCCCCTTAGTGCCATCTCGCTCCAGACACCAGGCGACCTTGTGCATGACGCTTCAGTATTTTGTTAAGCAGTTCAACAACACAAGAATAAAACTAAAACTAAATAAAAACTGTAGCACTAATGCGGGCTAAAGAAGCTAATATAATGGATGTAAATTGAAGGATGCTGATACCTTCAAACTAACATGCCACGAAGCAAACTTCCACTTTATGGGTATTGTTTTGTGGCACAGTTTGTAGGAATCAGTAGCTTCTATTTAGCTGACATCATAGCTTCCTTAAAGAAGACCATTATATCCTTAATGTGGGCTTAATGCAGATCAGTAAATTTCCTCTTTGTAGTTTATCCTTTTGGCTGAATGATTCCTTGAGGTGTTTGACTTCACTATTAACATAATCTCTTGAGTGGCTATTCTACAGACAAATTCTGAATGGAGGAGTTGCCTGATATAAAAAGAAAAACTGACTTCATCTCCATTTCTCTCTTCATCTACAGACCATATTTATGATAACTGTAGTAAAAAGTCTATGGAATATTTATGCCACACTTGTCCCTCGATTATGCACCACTTAAACAATCGTCCTCATAAATATGAATCAATCTTTAATTAACTCTAGTAATATTGGCCATGTTAAGGAGGACTAAAGTTTATTATGGCTGTCACTTATTCTAAATATTGACTTTCCTATCTTCCCTATCGTAGAAAAGATTAAAAGTGTATGGAAAAAAATATGAAAAGCAGAGTAAATTTGCAATGTTTCAATAAACAACACGTGATCAATACCTGAGTCAGTAATTAATGGGCCTGTGATATTGTTTGATAGACACACATCCAAACTGACGCACAACACAGGTTTCATCAACGTTACATTTGCTTTGTGGTACAGTATGAATGAATCAATAGCTCCCATTTAATTTACAGACCTCTTCTGCCGGCTGGGTGATACAAGTAGAGGAAGAAGGAAAAGCATTGTCGCAAAGAGAAGTGAGGTGAGGGAAGTGAAAGGAGAGCGAGGAGTAAGGAGGCAGGGATGAGTGGAAGGGGAATTAGCTAAAATTGCTGAGCTTACCGCTACGTGGCGAATAGGAGAGAGAGAGAGAGAGAGAGAGAGAGAGAGAGAGAGAGAGAGAGAGAGAGAGAGAGCAAACTGGGAAAGTGAGAGTGGTGTACATGAAGGAGGAAGAGACAAAACAACACTATAGTCAGAGGTGGTGAGGAGGAAGAGACAAAAACACTTTAAGGGTAGAATATTTTGTTGGTGAAATGGAAGGTCTCTGATTTCCCCCGAACCATGCCACGAAACAGATTCCTATTAGTACCCCCGAGGTTCCTGGTATGGTATAGGAGGAATCATTAGCCTTCCACTTTACCAACAAGAGAATCTCCCCTCAATAGTAAGAACACCCTTGGGAAGAATTTGCCAGAGATGTGCCCTTATTTCTTCCTGGGACGCTCTGTATCCTATCAACTTATACTATAGTCTATATAGGAAGTGAAAGAATGGAGGGATTATTAAGATTAACGGTCCCAGAGAAAGGTCGCACGCTCAGGCTGTCTTTACATCATCACAAAAGAAAAAACAGACGACACACACAGACGCACACTGGCAGACACACACACACACACACACACACATACACACCGAGTTCTGGGAATACCGTCTTGGATGACAGTGGTTGTGAGGGATGAGTGAGGGTGGTGGTGGTTGCGGTTGATGTTGGTTGGTGGGTTGGTTCCTTCACGTGCGTACAGGCGGGAGCATAAATGCCTTTCATAGCTTTGGCCATAGTATTACTGAACTCATAATAATAATAAGACTTTCTGAAGATAAGTTTATAGATACACCCTTCCTATTACCACCTTGTGTTATCTCTGTATCGACTGGCTAAGAATACAGAGTAACTAGATCAATAGACTCTTATTATGTTTGTATAGTAGTCTTGAAATGGGTTTATGACTTCGACTGTACTATAGAGCATGGGACATTCGTTTCACCTCTCTTCCCGCCCCTCGATGACATATAACTGTATGAACAGTGTACCGTAAAAGAAGAATAGGTACTCTTGTGTTCATACTTACTTTAGGCGTAACCTCAGACAATTAATTATTATACAGTATGCTCATTACCCTTAATATCAGAGCCTGAAGGCTATTAAATGTGACAACTCATTTGTAAACAACTATGCAGTCAATGTTATTTTAAAATTCTTAGCTTGCTATTCTGCAATGTTACTTTATCAAGAATTCTTGTTTTGGAAGTTGGACACAACTTCGATGAGAGAATGGAACTGTATAACTCCTTGGAATTCACTTGATCGAAAATATTATATAGGGCAACAAGAGGGAAGAAAAATTTGCGTGCAAGACTGATCACATAGTAAGAAGAAAAAGCGAGTAACCAACCAACCAACCAAGAATCTGACAACAACCAACCAACCTAAGGTTACTATCCATCCAACTTCTACACACACACACACACAACGTGCAATAACCATGCAACCAACTTCCGCACACACCCACACCCACCCACCCACAGACAGACATGCTGGCCGAGGAGGGAAAGTCTCTATAACTGTAGTGGCCTCAACGAGCAAAGTAGGGATGATGAACCACACACTTCTTCCTTCTGTTGGTGTCTGTGTATAGCTTCGTCATTATGGTTTTTTGACTCTCACTTTTTTGGCCACAGTTTCCCTCAGTACCTTCTTCCGTTTCACTCTTGCTTTTGTGGTGCTTGCGTTTTTCACTGATGTCTCACTTATACTGAATATATATTGTGTATTTTTTGCTTTTGTATTTATGTATTTTATCTATATTACTTATTTATTCATTATTTAGTTAATTGGTTCAATATTTACTATCAATATTGTGGCCTGACGTTCACTTCAAGTCCCCTGAAATTTATTGCCTAATTGTCTCAAAGTTGTTTCACTTTTCCATTTGCAGTTTTGTAGTTTTGACACCTGATTAGATTTTCCCGTGACTTTCATTATCTACGTTCATTTCACTTCACATTTAAGATCGCAAGTTATATGGGTGAAAATTTTCACCCCGTGTGTATCAACCAATTTTGTGGTGCAGTTATCTGGTAATTTTATGTTGAAGCTCCATCTTCGAGCCTTGAAGAAGTAAGCGTGATAAAAATAGAGTGGTGACTCTTGCGATTCCTGCCTTTAACAACCAAATTGATAATCCTGAAGTTACTGTGATACGAGAAGTTCTCACGCTGTAAAATTTAAGTCTGATATTCCCGTTCTGAAGGTGCTCGATTCTAGTCCTGACAAAGTTACCTCTGTGATAATGGCAGATGTTTCTTGGCTGGCGGCATGGCCTAGAGGTGCCAGTGACTCCTCCTCCTGCTGGGGTGCCCTTTACTCCTCTTCCAGACATGGTACCCAGCTAGTTCTCTTCCTCCTCCCTCCCCCTCTGTCCCTGCTGCTTTGACCTCCCGTCCCCCATGCCCTTCCAAAAAAACAGCACTCTCCTTGTATACTCGAGTTTAGATTACTTCCGTACTCCTCCAGGAAAGGTTACTGTACTATATAATATTTTGGTTAGACAGATCCATGGATTGCGATGTTATATGCGGTGATGTGTGATGTTATGTTATTTTATGCTATATTATGATACCATGTAGTGACATTGCCATAGATTATTTAGTGAAGGTGCAAGGTTAATTTGTTGTGAATGCTAGCAGTGTTATTTATATTTCTAAGTCAAGCTATGATATATTAACTTGACATTGGTAGTTACTTTAGCATATGGAAATTGATGTGATGTGTAATGCAATGTCGATAATTGTGTTTTTCAGTGCTATGTCAAGATATATTATTATTGTAATTGGTACGAGATGGGTTAGACTATTTAAACAAAGCAATACTTGAGCCGAAACATCCCAGAGAAATACACAGTATACGTAGCTGTCATCCTCAAACCCAATACAGCAGGGAAAATGTACACACACACAGACCCCTCCACGCAACACCACTCACAACTCCAGCCACAGTCAGAGGCAGAAGTATTATTTCATTTAGTTATATTGCATTCAACCTCTCATGATGAAAATACACTGAACTCTATCAAAAGGTTTTAAAATATTACATATATACATAATAATAGACATAGAGAAATGGCTCTGAAGGTTCAATTCCTAAACCCAAAACAACTTTTGACGCTGATGGTACAGTACTGTAGGTTTTCCCTCTCTCAGTCTCACTCTCCCTGCCTTCCTACCTCTCTCCCTCCCTCCACCTTGCTCTCATTCTCTTCCTCCTTCCCACCTTCTCTTTATAGTCCTCTCACCTCCCCCCCCCCCCCTTACACCGCTCTGCACTCCTTATTCTTTCCTTCCCTCCACCTTCCTCATTGTTTCCTCTCTATCTTTCTTCACCTTATAACTCTTCCTCCTTCATCTGCTTTGTATCAACACTCCTTTCCTCCCTCCTTACCCTTGCTTTCATTGCTCCTTCTTGCTCTCCACTTCATATATATATTTCTCTCCCTCCGTGCTATTCTTTTTCCATCCAGTACTTGTCCCATTCGTCCTCCCTCACCTCTCACACCTCACTCATAGCCTCCTCTTACACTCTCCCACACCCATCAGCCAAATCAACTGCATTAATGTGTCATTTCCTCTGCTCTTATCAATCTCACTCATGTTCGTCATAATTCACTTTGATAAATTACAATGATAATAATGCATCTGGGCCGACGCCAACGCAGTTTTAACATTAACCTGTCACTTAAGCTTATAAAGCCATTGTCTTTCGATAAGATTTTTACCAAGGGCGATACAATTCAACAACCAGGTGATATTAGCCAAGAAACAAGCCACTAATGTGACTCAGACAGACGTGAGATTTGTCAGGTCAACAATTAGTTTACATACGACTAATTAACGACAGAGAAAGATACTATGGCTTTAAGGATGAAGAGCAAAAAACTGTAGAGGGGATACACAGATAGGAAGATAACACTGTAGGAGGGATGTGACAATGACGTAAGAAGGTAGAAGGCGGTGACGCAAAGCAGGAAGTGGTAAGCCTTGTTAGACCACCACAACCACAACAACAACAACAACAACATCAATATATAAAACAACTATAACAACAACAACATAAAAAACAACTATAACAATTCATACCTATTATTAGAGAGTACTGAACTTCATTTCACATTTTACTCGCATACGTAGATGAAAATGTATATACAACGTACAGTATATTTATCTAAACAAGCGAATTTCCCATGTCCAGTATAAGCGTGGTGTACTGAGAGTCGATGAAGAGGTGATGGCAGGGAAGAATAGACGGGAACTAAACACTGGTAAGACGTATATGGGTGGGCACGCGAGGGGGGGAAATGAGACGTGTGATGGTGATTTTAACGCATCATTAAGTAGTGATCCACGGATGACTCTATCAGTGTAGTACTTCACCGGGTTTCATTTTCATGGTCTGGACGATGGATGTACTGTATAACTTTATCGATGAACATGTGGATTAACTTATCATTGGAGAGGGAGATAGAGAGAAGGGACAGCAAATTTGGAAGGAGGAAAAATAAAAGTATGGATAACAGGAGAGACTGTACTGAATGGGATGGCGATTTCAACGCAGTGATTTCAACGCGGTAGTAAGTAGTGATCTTTATATAAGATTTTTTTTTTTTTTTTAGACCCTTGAAATATCAACTGTGTGTGTGGAGAGAGAGAGAGAGAGAGAGAGAGAGAGAGAGAGAGAGAGAGAGAGAGAGAGAGAGAGAGAGAGAGAGATTATATACTTGAAAATTACGCATTATTACAATTATAAATCGTCTTTTAAAGTATCATTATTGAAAAAAAAAAAATAATTACAAAGAGACACAGATGTAATAATATAGATAAAGTAAAAGCTGCAGAAAAGTGGCGACAACCTGGACAATATATTACTTTTTGGTGAATGGAAAAAGACGCGCCAGTCAGTATCATTCCCGGAGAAATATATGTTCCTCCCTTGTACAGCCAACATAAATAATAATCTTCATTCCTAATTGCATAATCTGAGCTAAAATCTAACTCCTCTATCTCTTTTTCACTCACACACTCACTCTCTCTCTGGAATGTAATACACGGTCAGTCTCCATTCAAACATCATAAGTATGCAGATAACACGTGCACCTTTCATTACATAACAATACAGCATCACCTCACTCCTACTATGCATACCATACTGTGTAAATAAATTTGAGATGATGTTACACTGCAGAAGAGAACTCTGTGTACCAACATCAAGACCACAGACATCATTACTTCCCCCTTTACAAGTTTCCAACAAGAGTTCCTCACCACCTCCAGTCTTACCTCGACACAGGCAGGAGCAGCACAACTTTTCTCCTCCACGTCTCACACGACACTGACCTCAGCCTCGCGAGCGCCGCCGTATGGTTCATCACCCCCTCAGCCCGTGACGTCACCAGCAGCAATGGGGGTGGTACGTTTCCCCCGAGAATTATTAGAGTGACGTTAAGTAGTTGTGTGACGACGGTATATGCAAATAGACTAGCATAATGATTTGCCTAAATGCATTTAGTGACGGCTATGACGATGATTTGTGTGCCACATTAGGACCATAATGTCTGTATAATGTATCTTATAATTCAAAGGGAAATACAGATGACTTTTTAATGTGTTATTTCTTCTGCAGATAATTATTTTTCTCTCAACTTAAGAATCCATACCTACTTTTACGATCACGAACAATGCTCGTCTAATGATACAGAGTTACTTTGACTACGGATTTGGTCACATAAGGATTAAAGGACGTAGGTCTCTATAAGAGGCGAGGACATGTACTGCCTTTAATAATATCTCCTGCCTCTGTTTGGTAATGTTTTGAATATGTTCAACGATTACATGAAACAGAAGTCGACACATACATTAAGGCTTCGTGATACTCGTATATAACATAATACTATTATGTGGAGTTCCCATCAACAGAAAATAAAGAAAAAACTAAAGGAAATAAGAGAGAAAAAGAAGGAGGCTTAAAATATGAATAAAAGACTGAAGCGGACTTTTCTTCTCAACAGCACAGTCAAAGAACACTAGTCTGTCTCGTCTGCTGGTGAAATACTAAGTTGTTTGCTTCACCAAATTGATATATAAGAGTTCCGTGAGTCTCTTCTTAAAAAATATGAAAATCTGAGTTCCCAACCGAGCATCAAAGGCAACAGGACTTTATATCGCGACTGCACGTGCATGGAGAAGACAATGAGGACAACAGCCTAAAGAGACGCAGGATATGGTAAGGTAGAATCCCACCCCACCCTGTGTTTACAAGTATTCTCTCTAAACTTTACTGAGGCTATGAATCCCATTGGAATAAAAAGTGGTTCCCGGAAATACTTGACTGACGGATGAATAAAAATTACCGACAATTAAAAAACATTATTGTCCCTCTTAAATGCGCAGCAAGAGATGAACCTGTCAGTTGTATGTCTTTCGTTGTCATGTGTTTGGTGATGTTTTACCTTAATGTTCCAAGACGGATTTGCAGCATTACGAATGAATAACTTATTACGTAATATAAACGCGTAATGAAAGCTACATGAAGACTTTATTCGGAAAAATTCTGAGATACAATATAAGCAATGTTTTGCATAATAAAATGACCGTTAAATTAACAAGCAGTGGAAAAACGCGCAGCAGAGAATTGTACACACACCCACGTTTATATTTCACTTAAAGGTAATAATTTTGTTGCGTAATCCGAAGAGTTAATTGGTTTGGCTTGAGGCAAACTCATGGATACACTAAGATTTAGTTATATTCATATAAGCCCGTAAAACCGGACTGTAGGTGTTCGCAGGGTCGGACTTTCTTTCAGTCTTCCTCATTCTCTCCTTCCCAAACCCGAGACACCGGTTTATTGTCATATTAGCGGGTTTGAGGTGAGATAAACACACAGAGACTCACAGATAATGTGGGTACGCGCTACACACCTCTTACTTTGACACACATTGACACTCCTTCATCTGTACCTACTCTTTTGACACACAAACGACCCCCACTGCTGTACTCACTTCCTTACACACTGCTATGTACACAGGCAGTCACATTTATTGCCACACCCAAACACACTCGGTTCTTTAATAGATGGACGATTCACCTTGATGTAAAAAGCACCATATTAGATGTTAATTGACGAAAGGTTGTTCTTGCTGTTTCGATGGAAAATATCGTCGAAACCCTGTAAATAAACTTTTCTTAATATTAGAATCTTAAGGCATCCAAACCAACCAATCATCACACCCATATCCTATCACAGTGACTAGTACTGACTACCACACATATGATTTCGATATACACTTTGTGGGTGTGTACACATTCTCAGGTGGATGCTGTATATATTTCTCTTAATAGATGGAATAATTCTTTGTTAAAATGTAATTGTTTAGATATCAAATATTCTCCCTAAATGTAGATATTCTCGGAAAGATTAGAGTAAAATGCATGGCAAAAACTATAAATGTGTTATGAAAGATTTATATGTTTACAGACTGACAGTTTAATACCTATCTAACCACAATTGAAAATCTATTATTGAAATGATCGGTTATATCACACTAATAAATAAGAATAATAAATAACAGTTGTCCATAAGTCGAAGATTATAACAATATAACTGTATACTGTGGCACTGCTTTCTCCTAAATAAAATTATCTTTGGGACCACAAGAGAAATTACGATGATGTCTTTTATCAGATTATAGGACCTGTGTTTCTCAGTGTGTACCTGTCTCACTGTACAGCTATAAACATTTTCCCATTATGAGTACCGAAGCTAGAGTTGTGCATATGTGATTGTCGGTGTTTCCTTGTATTCTTTTTGCCCAGACCTTAAATTTGTCTTTAATTTTTTGGTTATCGTCTGTTATAGAGTATATATGTGATTTCGTTCCTCGTGTTGAAATTGTCCTGAATAGATGTATAAAATATTAAAACTTCCTCGACTCCCGAATTATCTACTTCCAGCTTCTTTGCTATAATATCCTTGTTTTTCATGTTCCTAATGCAATGCTTGATTTTCCTTCCCTGTATAGTCATAGTAATAAGTATGTCTGCCCGGCTGACATATATGTAACTGGGTAACACTATTCAGAATGTGAGATTATAGGACGAAGCAAAACACGTCTGGTTGGTAAGGTTAAGAAGGCGAATAATATCAGGAACATTTAAAATGCCAGGGAAGCAAGTGGTAAAGAATCAGATCATCTAAAGAAAAGCTAAAGTACATACCTAGTTTACCGTGACAAGAGTACTCGTAGCAATAGAAGTGACCGTGGTATTGTCGTTATATCTATGATTATTGATTCAATTATCTTTAAAGATGAGGATTAAGATAGGCTTGTTGCCAATTTCCCAGTCGTTCGTTCTTCCAGGAATGAAAAATATAGATTACAGATTTGCAGTGTCACATCAGCTCGACTTCTTTTATAATCGAGTCAAACTGATTAGTGAACGAAAAGTAACACGTGTCCCTGAGTTCATGCATGACTTGGCATAGATGTGTGTGTGTGTGTGTGTGTGCGTGTGTGTGTGTGTGTGTGTGTGCTTTGTATGAGAGTGGATCTTTGTTTACGTTAGCGTGTGTGTGTGTATGTGTATAATATATTCATGTATGTATGTCTATATGTGTGATGTAAAGGACACATATCTCGTCACATCACAGAATCAAGCCTGCTTTCAATGTCAAAACATACGATTACAAAGTATATAAAAAACAGAGGCAAAAAAAAAAAAAACATTAGGTTCGTGCTCCTCCCTGTTTGTCCTGGTTTCTGGCCCCCCCAAATAAGGCGTTCTCTCATTAACAGCCTCCCTCCCTCCCTCCCTCCTTCCTTCTATACTTAACATATAGTAACTGTGCATGACCCCTCTTCCTGACTGCTACTTAATGACGATTATAGCATGGATTTATCCTTATTAACTGCTCTACTAGTATACATGAGGGACCTAACATTATTATTGTCGAAGAATTGAAAGCTATTGAATTTGCCAAACTATGTCCTTAATCAAACTCTATAGAAAAGTTTTACACCGGCTAATAGAAATAAACCCAGTTCATTCAGTTGGAAAAGAGTAGAATCAGCGACCCAGTAAGTTGTTTGTGTGAGTGACTATATTTGTAGTAGCTGTGATTGACTGAAGGTTAGAGGTGGATTTACACTGAAAATATTTCTACCAGAACAAAAGATAGATTTTTCTTTTTAATATATCTGGCGAAAATTACTGTCGCTCTCAACTATTTCATTGTTTTTTTTTTTCACTCGCTGAATGTACAGCCACAATCAAATAACCACCAACACTTTCCTTCCATCGTGTAAATATATCAGTATCATACCAAAATACAATCATACAACACTTTATATCAACTCAACCCCCTCAATTACAATTATGAGGTGTTAAAAAATCATACATGTGTTGTTCTTTATTTCTAAGATATTTACTACGATAGATAGAAAAGTGTCGGGGGATATTTGATTGTGGCTGTACAGCAGATTTAGAGCAACTGATTGCTCAAAGCTATTCAAACAACAGGTTACCTGAATTTACTGGATATGGTTTATTTTTTCTTATTGTTTGGAGATATCGTGGTAAGCCTCCAATGTACCGCAATATATTCTTTCCTTAATCTTGGAACCTCGGTGAAAGACTATTGCAATTTTTCTGGCTAACTCTAGGTGATAATTCTGTCTTAGATACGCACTCCTAAAATTAATTTTCATTTCTATATAATTCTTCACAACTGTACTTGCAATAACGCCTGACGATGCTACATGTCACAGGGAAAGTCTCCGTGTGTAAGAGTTAATAAATCATCTCTATCTATTGAGTACATGAGGGTCAGTGGGGCAAACAAGCACAGTGGATTTATGGTAGTTTCACCAAGCATCTCCTCCTGGTCAGTGATGTATTGCAGCTGACTGGTGAGGGTAAACAAGTGTCGGGGGAAGTATGGCAAGTGGAAGAGGTGGTGTAGTGAAGTTGACAGCAGAGTTGAGAGTCCAGATAGGGTTGTGGTGGTGGTGGGAATGGTGATGGTACTGGTGGTGGTGGTGGTGGTGGTGGTGGGAATGGTGATGGTACTGGTGGTGGTGGTGGTGGTGGTGGTGGTGGTGGTGGTAGTTGTAGTAGTGGTGGTGGTGGTGATGGTAGTGGTAGTGTTGGTAATTGTAGTAGTGGTGGTGGTGGTGGTGGTAGTGTTAGTGTTGGTAGTTGTAGTAGTGGTGGTGGTGGTGGTGGTAGTGGTAATGTTGGTAGTTGTAGTAGTGGTGGTGGTGGTAATGGTAGTGCTTGTAGTTGTAGTGGTAGTGGTGGTGGTGGTAGTAATGGTGGTGGGTGCACCTTGGTTCGGATCCCGTTGCTGGCATTGGCTTAGGAATTTCCTGTGTGTGTATACTTCTTGCTATATTTTAAAGTGTAACACGTTAACATGAATATACTTCCTTTTGTGCATGAAGGATGGATTTATTATGAATGATATTATGTGTTCATTTTTGTCCTTGCTATTTGTGAAGTATAGAAAAATATATTAAACAAAAGGCTCTATGGGCTAAACTTTGACATTTAAGACTAGTGTTTAATGTTAATTTAATCAAAGAATAGTTCCACACGAAAAGAAATATCAGGAAATGAAATCTTGGGTCACAGTACCGTGGGGTCAGAAGGAGGCAATTAAGAAAAAAAAAAAATACAAAAAAATAAATAAAAATAAAATAATACGCCCACAAATCAAAAAGGATAATGCATTAGTATTTTCACGTGGTGTATAATTTGTATAATGAGCCAGCCTCAAAAGTGGAATTCATAATATATCTAGTCTTTTTCTTGCACTCGTCCTACACTGTTTATACTAAAGATAATCACAACTTTTTGATTGAAAGTAGAAAGTATGAATTACAAACAGTTTCCTTTAAGCTTTCATTTGCATAACACTCCACGTACACAATATATAATGACGGATAGAAAGAAGCAAAGGGGTCCCCAACTTACGGGAGCTATCTGATGACAGGGCTGGCAGGTCTGGTCTTGGCGGCTGGCAATATATCATCATTACCTGTTCCTCGGGACCTGCTTGGGTGTCCACTACATGAAGAGAGGCCTGTGCTCACTGGCCCCCTCACTGCTTAATATGCTACAGGGTCGTGTATTACGTTTTCTCTTCCCTTGATAGCACCAGGCACAGGATGAGTAGTGGTTCAGCTCTTGTCTTGTCTCCATGAGGTTGTGTGTTTAGAATTGGCATTTAGGGAGACGTGACCCCCCCCCCCCCCAAGGTAGTCTCAAGGGGTTACATGGCGTGCATAGCTATACCTGGCGTAATTTATACCAGATTCTTCCCAGGATCTGTTCACTGAAACTGGTTTACTCTTATTGCAAGTTTATACCCTTGTAGCATCCTACCAATTGATATGAAAAGCAATCCCTTACACTACTGAAACGTGGATACCAAGGAGGAGATGACATCAGACGGTACACACACATTTTACCTGCACTGGATCTGTGAATCTGTGTCCGTGATTGGAATACAAAAAAAAAGGTGTAGCCAGGCATATTCTCAGATACCAGTCCCTCACTTACCCGCACTGAATACAATATATATGCCCTGCGCACATAACATACTCGATTACATTCCTGGTCTCGAAATATTCTAAAGAGCGAATATTGACACAACCTGCTAAATTGAATAGACATCATCTCCTCCCATGGCCCCCACAACCCAACCCTTCCCTTGTATGGCATCGAACCCGCCTTCACTGAACCATATGGTATTTCAGCACGTTCTCACCGGCTTCCTATCATTACGAGTGCTAATGGTCTCAGGTTCTCAACAAGCGTGAAATTACTCTTGGCATACTCTCTCGTGACTGAACCAAAGCCAATAAACTGGAGGTCCGTGTGTGTCCTTGGCAGTCACTGATGTAAAGGGGGAAGGAGGGGGGCGGGGGCGGAACGGAAGTAGTAGGGGGTGGGGTGAGTCTATATTCTTGAGGTGGGGGGGGGGGTGTGAGATTATGGTGTAGGAGATTCTTAAGGGGGGGAGAAATGATAAGGAGTGGGGTGGGGGATTGTTGAAGGGGGAGATGATGAGGGGGATGGAAATAGTGAGGGGGGGGGGTGAGGAATTTTTGAAGGGGGAGATGATGTGGGAGGGGCGGAAATAGTGAGGGTGGGTTATTGTTCTTGAAAAAGGAGATGATGATGATGATGGTGGGGAGGGGAAGTAGTTGGTAGGGGTAGTGGGGGGGGGAGGGGGAGATACAAGAAAAGGAGAAGCAGGCGAAAAAAATTGAAGCCGAGTAAAATAAAGTAAAAGTGAGAGAGGAAAAACAGCAATAATTATCATAGTGGTAATCTCCGTGATGTATAAGGGTTTAATACGTTAGATAATGGTGAACTGGAGGGTTAATAATTCCTCCAAACAGTATATGCCACAAATCAGATTTTCCATTCGTATACTGAGGTTTTGGTGTCTGTGTCTGAGCATAGTTTGAGGGAGTTAGTAGCCCTCTCCAATCATTCCATAACACCCGTTCTGAGGGAAATGGAGGGCTACTGATCCCTCCGAACTATAATGGAAAACAAGTCCCACTACCCTTGTACTGAAGCAGTCCGTTTCTTGCCATATTGTGGAGGAATCAGTAGCTCCTCAATTCAACCAAAACAGATAACCCCCTTCAAGGTCATACGAGTTGGAAGGACAGCGGGGCATTTTCGCTAGGTAACAAAAAAAAAGATTATACTTTATAGACAGAAATATATATACTCTCTATAGACGAAAATATATATACTCTCAATAGATTTTTTTTTATTATTATACTTATTAGACGAAAATATATATACTCTCTATAGACGAAAATATATATACTCTCAATAGATTTTTTTTTATTATTATACTTATTAGACGAAAATATATATACTCTCTATAGACGAAAATATATATACTCTTAATAGAAAAAATAATACAAACCCACAGGATGCGACACTTTCGGTTCCATTCCTTAGATCTAGTCCTTCTGATGTGAACAGGATGAGGTCTTATGATGTGGCTCGTGGTCTGGGTAGTAATTTCGTGCAAGATCCTCAAAAGTCATTATCCTTGGAAGGTGAGTGTTTTAGCTCTCGATATTTTTACCCTTGTTACCTCCATGATATTGCTTCTTGTGGGAAGGAAGTAATGAAGATGTACACTCGCAATCCAAAATTTGTATCCAGGTCTTGTTGAAGTTTCGAATCATTTGACATATTAGTGAACCAATTACAACGTTTATCCTGTTTCATATTTGTTTGTGCTCGCTTGATACTCGATCAGGCTATTTGAATCAAGCCTGGATACATATTTTGGATTGAGAGTGTACAAAGATTAGGGACAACTCGATTTAGCCCATAAATAACAGCTTACGTCTTAGATAATAAGCATAGCTAAAGTAATCAACAACTCCAATGAAATCAAGGGGACAGTAGAATGTTAGTAAATCTGGAACAACTGATTCCTTCAAACTATACCAAGCAACAGGCCACCAATATTTTTATTAACCTGGTCCTGTTTCCTGCCATACCTTTTTGGGGGAATCAACGCTATCCAATGCACTAAAATTACACTACCTCATTAAATTGTCACATGCAGGAAAACCCTCGCCATCAACAAGTTAGATAAATTGGTTCCGGAAGGTGTAAGAGAGAGAGATGATTATGAGAGGAAAGGACCCGAGTAAAATGATGTGAGGCGAAGATGATGCTCACTCTTGTTGCTGGTGTTGTTGTTCAGGATGTGTGAGAGTTGAGTGACCTTGACAGTGTGTGTGTGTGTGTGTGTGCAGGTATAGTGATATTGTGGTCACGCCCACCACAAGTAGAGAGAGAGAGAGAGAGAGAGAGAGAGAGAGAGAGAGAGAGAGAGAGAGAGAGAGAGAGAGAGAGCATTGGTGATGAAAGAGACCCCAAAATAAAATAAAGGTAAACAGTAGAGCAAAACATCAGTCAAGATAATTAATTTGTGATGTTACTGTTTTCTTTCCTAGTTGCTGTTCATCATTACCATTTCATATTTTACAAGAACTTCATCATTGTTCTCATTACTGTATATTATTGCTTCATTAATCCTATCCATTCTTACTTTATAAATACTATCTTTCAGTGTCATCCTCAAACTATCTCGTAATTACATTTTTCATGCCATTCGATAAAGCTTTAATAATTCTATCCATGATCATTATTTCATCGTATTCTTTCCACCAATGCAAAAGACCACCATTATTTTTGTTCCTCTGATTCTGTTTTCTGGCATACTTTGGAGGAATGAAGGCGCTCCAATGTACAGTCGGCGGCAAAAGTCCTGTCGCCTCACTTGCTTCACCGAGGCACGCAATGTTCATAGACTCGAGATTATTAGGTGTAGAAAACATGCGTATTTCTCGAGTCCATGAACACTGTGCGTCTCGGCGAAGCAGGTGAGGCGACAGGACTTCTGCCGCCGACTGTACCAAAAGTATACTCTCTCTTAACAAGGTGAAAAAGAAGAGCAAGAGAGGGAGCAATGAGGTACGGTAAGTGGAGAGCCATCTGGTGGGTAAAGTGTACGAGGTGGGTGGCAGGTTTAGTGCCGGAGGGGGTGGTAAAGTGGTAGAGGTAGATAGATAGATAGATAGATAGATAGATAGTTAGATAAATAGATAGATAAGTAGATAGATAGATAGATAGATAGATAGATAGTTAGATAAATAGATAGATAGATAGATAGATAGGTAGATAGATAGATAGATAGATAGATAGATAGATAGATAGATAGATAGATAGATAGATAGATAGATAGATAGATAGATAGATAGATAGATAGATAGATAGATAGATAGATAGATAGATAGATAGATAGATAGATAGATAGATAGATAGATAGATAGATAGATAGATAAATAGAGTCTTTAATAGATAGATTGATAGAGAGAGTGATAGACAGGGACAGAGACAGAAACGAGACACAGAGACAGAGAATGGGGGTAAAAAGACAGAGAGACGAGACACAGAAGAGAAGAACATGACGTATAAAGAAGAATGTAGAAGGATAAAGGCAGGAAGGAAGGAGTAAAGTGATGAAAATGACACCAGACGCCCTTGGGAGATGACCCTCTGAGGAATGCTAAGTGGTCTTCCCCTCACACCAACCCAAGTTCACGTCTCCACCTACCCGAACAAATTCTAAGTTACGCAGAAAATTTCGAAAGGAGAAGGGATGAGGATATTATGTTGTGAGTCAATTCCTTTACTGATTCCTGCAAGCTATGCCATGAAACATTCAGGTTCGTTTAGTACAGGCGCTATTTTTGAAGGAAATCTTACTTTCATTTATCACTGGTCCTATGTTTATATTCTTAACGTTGGGGACTTTGTAGAATACACTGGCCCTGAAGAAAAGTTCACATAAAGATCTGTACACTTACGTGCGCTGGTTAGCTAATGTATAACAAGATAACTAAACCACAGAGTAGTAGGTGGATTACGCCAGAAGTCGTGGAAAGAATATCTCTGTAAACTTTCGAAACAGAATTTCTATATATTTTAGCTGTATTCATAGTGGCTCTCTTTTACTTGTATATGATGTACACAAAGGTGTGAATCATATTTTCACCTCAAAGTATACAACATCAAAACAGTATATAGCTTTTTGTAACAATTATGTGGAAGTAGAAAAAAAACTTACGTCAGTAACTGTATTGTGTGGAAGGCTTCATAATATATCCTTAATCAATGCGAAAAATGGCCTTAATCATTCAGCTTTGACCTTGACCGCCATATTGACATTTAATTCAACCCAGAGCATTATTTCGTGTCAACCACACAACAAAAGACTCTTAAATTTTATTCCCTGCGTGAGATAAGCTTCCTTAAGACCTCCATATTATAAACTTCAAGGTTTAGGAGACTGTTCCACTTTGAAGTGTGATGGTATCCGCCCTCCATATTGTAAACCCGATCTCGACCGGATTTCTGCCTCGTGGTTACAGAATTAACACCCTGAGTCCCTGCCACCTGTACAACACCCCTCCTCTGTAACCCTGGAACCTCTCACACAACACAACACAACACATGCAAGCCTTCTGTAACTGACCTTCTCTTAACCCTGGAACCTCTCAAACAACACTGCATATGCAACATTACAACATAACAACAACACAACATATAACTGACCTTCTCATAAACCTTGAACCTCCAACACAGCACATGCAAACCTTATAAATATGACCTTCTCTTATTACGACTCATCCTCTTGAGAGCCAACACATGCAAACCTTTTATTATAATTGATCTTCTTTTATCACGACACATGCGTTTGGAGTCATCACATTCAAGTCTGTTACGTCGTCCATGCAAGCCTTCTATAACTGACCTTCTCTTATCACGACACATAAGTTTGACAGCCAACACATGTAAGTATAACTGACCCTTTCTTATCACGACACATATGTTTTACTGTCAAAGCCTTAGAGTCAATTACGTTCTTCCTGTTTGGAAAAAAATTACATTACCATAATACATACAATTTAGATTCGAGACTGCAAAGAACTGTACTTCACCATGTCAAGAAAAGTTACACACTCCTGGATATATTTTTCATAATGCGTGTTTTGTCAGAGCTTTTTCTTATAATTCTTTTCTCTTTGACTGAAAATTATGTTCATGCAATAATTTCCTCACCACATGACGGATGTTGTAAGAATAACCCAGTGGACGTATGTAATTAGAAAAACATCAAACATTTTACCTCTCACTTCGTAAATATAATTGGAACTTATGAATGATTTTAGAGATAGTTGTGTTTTGTTTACTGATCTTTACCACATTTTGGCGGCACTATTATACCCAGATTGATAGTACAGATAAACACTGTATATCTGAGGATCTGAGGAATCAAGATGGGGAAGGAGATATTCTGTTGGTGAAATAGAGACTACAAATTCATCTAAAATATGTCCCAAAACAGTACCTATACTGAGGAAGTCTGTATCGTGGCACAGGCCGGAGGAATCAGAAACCTCTATAGCAAACCGACAAGAGTACAGGGCATTTAACTTCCATTAATTAACTCGTGGCCTCAGGAGCATAATATAAAGGGGCTTCACACGATCTTCAACCTCTAATCCTCCCTCTCTTCCTCCCTCATGTCCTTCAGTGTCTGATGCTGTCATATTTGGAACCTTACGATGAAAATATCCAACGCTAAACCCGTTGTACGACGTAGGAGGATACACCGTTCAGAGAGACAGAGAGAGAAAGAGGTTAGGACCGTAAGGAGAGAGAGAGAGAGAGAGAGAGAGAGAGAGAGAGAGAGAGAGAGAGAGAGAGAGAGAGAGAGAGAGAGAGATAAGCTTCCTGAGGTACAGTACGACTACCTCTTGTAACTGAGAGCGGCAGGGGGGAGGGGGAGGGTCAGATGGCGAGGAAGGTGAAGGAGAACGTAGATAGTTTTGCATCGTAAAATGTTGGAGGGTGGGACGAGATGGCAAGGAGAGAAGGAGGAAGTGAAGGAAGGTAGGACAACAGGGATGGGAGGGGAAAGTCGGTCAGGAAGTGAAGGATATATAATAGACGCTGACAAAACGAACAGAGAAAGCAGGAGGAGTAAAATATGTATAAGTGAGAGACAGATATAATAGTTACGAGTAGATTAATTAAATAAGAATGGCTGATAACCAGAAAGGGTAGATGGATTAAGAGAGAGTTGGCATAGCTCAAGAGATGTAGAAGGAGATAAACAGAAGGGGGAAATGTAGGACTGAAAGAGTAGAATGGGAAGGAATGTAGGAGTAGAAAGCTGATGTAGGAAGGAAAAGATGGGAGTTAACAGGTCAAATGGGAGGCAGTTATTGTCAGGAAGAGTAGGTAAGGAAAGGAATCAAAGGTTGGTATGTTGGGGGAGGCTGAAAGGGCAGGGGGCACACAAATGGGAGGAGATAGAATACAAAGGACTTTCATACAGCAACTGACCAAAATATGAATGAGTAGTAGTGGTAGTGGTAGTAGTAGTAGTAGTGGTACAGTATAGTTGTAGTAGTAGGAGGAGGAGGAAGAAGAGGAAGAGAAGAAAGAAGAGGAGGGTTAGTCAGGAAGGAGTTTGAGAAGGAAGAGTAGCGTAGGCGAGGAAGGGGATGAAGGAGGAGTAAGAGAGGGCAGAGGAAGAAGAATAAAAAGTGTAAGAATAGCAGGGAAACCAATAGACCTGGAAGAAGCCAGAGATGGAGTAAAGGAGAATTGGATGAGGAGACAAGAAGAGGAGTAAAGATAAGAACACAAGAGGTGGAGGAAGGGGAGATAAATGGAGGAGGAGAAAATATAGGTGACCAATCATGCAAGATTACAATACTTTATGTACAGTTTATAAATATTTAGACCAACAGGTGCTTCAGAATCTAGTACAGAGAGCCAGTGGACAACTTTGGTGAAAATCGTGCGAGATATCATAACGGTACATCAAGTATTATCCAAGAAATTTATGCATGAGTGGTAGAGATATAAAGGAAATATGAACTCTCACATCATAGACAAAACCGGTTTCAGCGAATGATAGCGTAGAGACATTAAGGGCCCAGTTAAGAAGACGAATAGCACATCAGACGAACACTCCGGGGCTCAGGAGGGAGAGATAATGAACCGAAAAGGAAATGACTGGAAGGGTATCATAGCTGGAAGGGTGAGATAATGAACCAAAAAGGAATTAACTGGAAGAGTGAGATAATGAACCGAAAAGGAATTGACTGAAGGGGTGGTGATAATGAACCCAAAAGGAAATGAAGGAATGGTATCACGATAGTAAGGAGGAGATAATCTAACGAAAGGGAAGAAAAGGAAGAGTACCGGTATCATGATAGGATGAGGGAAAATAATGTAAACAACTGGAAAAGAAGGGAGTTTATTATGACTAGGGATTAAACAGTGAGATAAAAGATGAAAAAGAGGACTGACAGAACTTATGAAAAGAGAGAATGTAATGAATATGAAAGAACCATGAGACGACGAGTAAAGAGGAGAACAAGATAATACGAAGATGAAGCAAAAAATTTATAGAATATTAGGCAACGTAACACGAGATTAAAAGAATATATATATATAAAAGGGAAAAGAGTTGAGAGCAGAAAAGTAAATAAATATGAACAACGAGGAAATTATAAGGAGAGCTAAATGAGCCACGAGATTATAATGAGGATCAAGATCGAGTTTGAAGAGAGAAGAAGATGATGATGGGTAGTAATAAACATCACAACCTGAGAAGTGCAAGAGTGAAGGAGATTAAAGCCGAAAATATACAAGAGATTAATAGGAGAGGAAGGGAAAGATAAGATTAATACCCAAGAAGGAGAACGAACGAACTTGAAAAGAGGAGGAAGTAAGAAGAAGAGAAGAGGAACGATTAAAAAGAGAAAAGCAACTATTTTAAAGAGAAGAGGAACGAAAACAAGAGGAGAGGGAAAAAGATACGAGTGAAGGAACGAATTAAAAACAGAGGAGGAACGAATATAAAGAGAGGAAGAGAAAATGGCACTTCAAATATGAATATAAAAAAGGATACACAAGCATACAAACTTAGTCAATATAGGCTCCTCCCCATACGTAATTGTCCCTTAACTATATGCTGTCAGGTTAATGTATATGTTAATTCAGTCTGAGGGTTGGATGGTAGTTCTGTACAGTAGGTTCACTGCAATACTAGAAACTCATGTAAATGGCTTTATATGATTCTGGGTGGAGTAGGAGAATCTTAGGAAGTATTTGACAGGCAGGAAAAGCTATTAATTAAGGAGTAGCCATCAGCCCGTAAAGAATGAACAAGATAACTGCAAGGAGGAAAGAGTAAAGGAGAGAAGGCGTTCGTAAGAAGAGGTAGAAGCACTGGAAGGATAAAAGTAAAAAAAACAAATGTATAACAAATTTGAGTAGAAATAAAAAAGTAAAAGGAATAGCAAAAATGAGTAAATCGAGAGAAACACTTGAAGCAAAATAGAGTATAAAACAAAACACACACACACACACACACACACACACACACACACACACACACACACACACACACACACACACACACACACACACACACACACACACACACACACACACACACACACACACAATAGCTAAAAAACAACAAGTAAAAACTAGAAGCATAGACGGATGGAGTACGAAAGGAGATTGGAAGAAGGTAAATATCCTAGCGAGTAAAATGATATATTGCGGTGATGACTGCTACGAAGATGAACAGACCACAACCCTCCAACCTCAAGCACGCACCACCATGCATTAGTGAAGACACGAGTGTAAAAGATAATAAATAACAGCAGCAGTAACAGAGAGACCGACAGACAGATAGACAGAGACACAGAGAGATAGACAGACAGACAGACAGACAGACAGACAGACAGGGAGAGACAGAGAGACAGGGAGAGACAGAGAAACAGAGAGTGAGATAGAAACAGAGACAGAGAGAATTACATCGATACTTCACCTACAAAACAACATAGACCAAAATTATATATGACATGCACAGAATCAGATATTGGTACTTAAGCTGACCCAAGAGGATTAAGGGGGAAATACAGTGTTGGTAAATCTGGAGCAACTGATTCCTCCAAACTATTCCAAGCAACAGAACTCCATTATTTTTTGTTCATCTGGTTCTGTTTTCTGGCAAAATTTGGAGGAATCAAGGCACTCCAATGTATCAAAATTGAATTACCAACTTAATTAACCACAACACAGGGCAACCTCTGGTACGAAGGAGTTAATGACCTTGTGAGGAAATAATGTTTGGATCCAGGCACGATAGTATTAACAGTAACAGTAAACCGGAAGGCAAGCATCTTATCATAGTCTCCAAAGTTAATGTATATTGGAGAACAGAAGCACCGTGTGGGTCAAGGGAATATAATTATAAACGACTCAATGGGACTCGAACCTATATCAGAGAATTGGATGCTACAGATTCCTTCAAGCTATGTAGAGAGACAGATCCAATCAGTATATATATGCTCCATTGTGGCACAGTATGAAGGAAATCATTTAACTTTCTGTTCCCCTCGAGCATAAGAAGTCATTGAACGGGAAAGCCGAACTAAATTGAGGACGGGATATATTATGTACTGGTCGATACTTTAATGGTATGATATCATGTCAACTCTCCCATCCCATCACGGGTTGGGTCCCAGAGTATGAGTTAATGGGGATGTCAGGACTAACGTTAGACTGTTTGCCATGCCGACGACCTTGTATGATAATTTGAGCAGTGTAAATAGATTCTTCTTGGTATCAATTTAAAAGATGTGGAAAAAAAATAACATTTAGTATTATTAAACCATTTTTATTTTGCATCCCAGTTATATTCTGCAAGGAAAACTAGATAAATTAAGATAACTCACTGTGGGTCACCTCAGTTGAATGATGATAGATATGGCTTTGCTTTTATTTTATATGCATTGGTAGAATAGCTACTAGAACCCAAAAGAGAGAGCATGATAAAGAGAGAAACGCGTGTGGTGATGCTGGTGTAGGTAGGTGTGGGCAAGGTAGGTCAGGTTGGGTTGTGAGGACTGTACACGTGTTGTTGATGATCTCGTTCTGGTGGCCAACCCGTTACTGTCTTCGGGCCCTCACTGAGTGCCCTTCCTACAGCCTGTCCGAGAGTGTGCGTGTGTTCCATAAATATTCTAAATAGTGTGTGTGTGTGTGTGTGTGTGTGTGTGTGTGTGTGTGTGTGTGTGTGTGTGTGTGTGTGTGTGTGTGTGTGTGTGTGTGTGTGTGTGTGTGTGTGTGTGTGAGTATCTTTGATTGCCTGTCTGTGTGAGAGATTAAGATAGGATAAAAGAGAGAAGGAGAGCAAAACACATACATTACATAACCAGTATACGAGTAGATAGTAACACGCGACACACACACACAGAGCTGAGAATTGTAACTAGGATTTATGGTGTACCTTTCCTCTGTTCCCCTCGTCTACCCTGGCTTGAAGAATAGGGAAGAAGATACGAGTGAATGAACGAATTAAAAACAGAGAACGAACGAATATAAAGAGAGGAAGAGAAAATGGCACTTCAAATATGAATATAAAAAAGGATACACAAGCATTTGTTTGTTAGACCACACATGCATTAGACTACTCTCAGGTATGAACCAAACAAATAAGGAAAAACATACCAGGAAAGCCTTATTAAGTGAAAAGACATAAATTAAGACATCAGTGATAGTGTTGGCGAAGTGGAGGGAACTAAATCCTCCTAAC
>JAWQEG010006422.1:0-26555 GCA_033782935.1 Petrolisthes cinctipes
TAGAACAGCCTGTCCCCCTATTCCCGCACCCCCCTAACCCACCCCCACCCCCACCCCCACCAAGCCTGCCCCCCCCTACTCCCCTTTTCCAATCTACCAACGAGTAAATCTGTGAGTCCTTAAGGGGAAAATTTTGTGTTGGTAAATCTGGAGCAACTGAATCCTCCAAACTATTCCAAGCAACAACAGAACACCATTATTTTTTGTTAATCTGGTCCTGTTTCCTGGCTGGCATACTTTGGAGGAATCAAGGCACTCCAATGTACCAAAAAAAAGTATCTATAATCCCCTTAAGGACCCTGTGTGTGATGTAGTCAGAAAATTGGAGATAAATGAGTCCTTCATATATTGCCACGAAACACACACACATACACACACACACACATACACATACACATACACACATACACATACACATACACACACACACATACACATACATACACATACACATATACATACACACACACACACACACATACACATACACACACACATACACATAAACACACACACACACATACACATACACACACATACACATACACATACACACACACACACACACACACACACACCTATATGAATGGAGCTCGTTTCGTGGCATGGTCAGGAGGAATCAGAAGTCTCCAATATTTTCATTCACAATTACGAGGTCCTTAAATGGGAGAGCTTGCCTTAATTAAAATGTATTATGTTTATGTGTGGTCAACTGTACACCGTAATGTTTGTTTGTTTATTTGTTGTTGTTGTTGTTGTTTGTGTTTAGTGTAGTGTGATGCTGTTTGTTTTTAATTAAGGACCCTGTGATCGTGTGTGAAAATTGGTGGCTTCTGATTCCTCCTGACTATGCCACGAAACACACTCCTTCCCTATAGGTGTGTGTGTGTGTGTGTGTGTGTGTGTGTGTGTGTGTGTGTATTTGTGTGTGTGCGTGTGTGTGTGTGTGTGTGTGTGTGTGTGTGTGTGTGTGTGTGTGTGTGTGTGTATGTATGTATGTATGTATGTGTGTGTGTGCGTGTGTGTGTGTGTGTGTGTGTGTGTGTGTTTCGTGGCAATATTTGAAGAACTCAATTATCACCAATATTCCGACTACATCACACACAGGGTCCCTTAAGGGGGTAATTCACTTTTGTTACATTGGAGTGCCATGATTCCTCCAAAGTATGCCAGGAAACAGGACCATATGAACAAAAATAATGGTGTTCTGTTGCTTGGAATAGTTTGGTGGAATCAGTTACTCCGGATTTACCAACACTGTACTTCCCCTTTATTGACGAATGTAAATATTCTACATTATACTGTCTGGGTGTCGATAAATATTTATATAAACAAATTGTATTCTCCTGTACAGACACGAGCACTAATAAGTATACAGCTTTGGTGGATTGAAGCTTTGAACAGTCCACCACCACCAATTCACCAACGAACCAATTCCAATGGAGATTTTATAGTGCATTTATTTACTGTCTCTGGGTTTTCGAAGTACAGCCACAATCAAATATCCACCGACACTTTCCTTCCATCGTAGTAAATATCTTGGTAATAAAGAACAACACGTGTATAATTTTGCAGCACCTTATAATAATAATAATTGAGGGGGTTGTTTGAGTTGACGTAAAGGTGTTGTTGTATTATGATTATATTTTTATATGATACTGATTTATTTGCACGATGGAAGGAAAGTGTCGGTGATTATTTGATTGTGGCTGTACAACTGAATACTTATATCTGCTCGTGACTGTACATGCAATACAATCTGTGTTTAAATCATTTATAAGCACCCAAATATTTTTTTTTCCACGTCAATATATATATACATCTTTTCAGATTGCTTGTGCATTAGTGGTAATTTTTATGAGCCTTTTGCATTTAAGATCTATTATACCGTAGCTCTCAAAGTATGACTCTTATAGTTTCTTTATCATTATTACTATACGCTTTCTTATTTATTATACATATACTTAAGGGACCCTGTGTGTGATGTAGTCAGAAAATTGGAGGTAGCGAGTCCTTCAAATATTGCCACGAAACACACACACACACACCTACACCTATATGGAAGGCGTTTGTTTTGTGGCACAGTCAAGAAGAATCAGAAGCCTCCAATTTTCATACACGATCATAGGGTCCTTAATCACAATTCTTCATTATTATTATTATTATTTCTCTTTGGTGCTTGTGAATTAGTAGTGAATTACTTAGTGACAGTAAGAACATTTTTAGCATACAGTCTATTTGCTTTACTCATTCCCCGACTTCTATTTATGTCCTAATAATAGTGATAGTTGTATAGATATTTACATAACTCTATTTAGGCCTCTTGTTAGATTCCCCAGTATTCTTATTATTATTATCTGTGTTTATTTCTCTGTGCTTGTGAATTGAGGGACCCTGTGTGTGTTGTCGTAAGAAAATTGGAGGTAAATGAGTCCTTCAAATATTGCCACGAAACACACACACACACACCTATAAGGAAGGAGCTTGTTTCGTGGCATGGTTAGGTGGAATCAGAAACCTCCATTTATTTTTTTTATATACACGATCACAGGGTCCTCAATAACTAACAGCTGCTTTTTACACAGATCCCTTTAGCCCACCCCCCTCCCCCTTGTATAATTCCTGTTTATGCATTTATATTAGTGATAGTTATACAATTATTATTTACATTACATTACTCTATCTAGGCTAATTACATCTCTCTGTCTAGAGTGTGAATCTCATTTATCTGTGCTCTCTTCTCACTAACAGGACTTTATTCCCAGTACGACTATTATATTAAAATAAGGGAAGGGGAGATTCTCATGTTGGTGAACTGGTTGGCTACTGATATATATATACATGTGTGTGTGGTTCGTAGGCACATATGTATCTCAACTTGTAAAAAATGAGTAAAACTATAAAGGGCATTTTGGTAGAAGTAAAGGGGATTATAAGGTTGATTTTTACATGCACAGATAATAACCTAGTTGAATCTTTATAAAACACGACATTGTTTATTTTGGGGGATGTCAAGTACTACCCCCCTTCATTTCGACCTTAAAGGGGTAGTTTACTTTTGAGAGATTGTAGCGCCTTGATTCCTCCAAAGTATGCCAGGAAACAGACCCACATGAAGAAAAATAGTGGTACCATATCCTGTTGCTTGGAATAGTTTGGAGGAATCATTTGCTCCAGATTTACCACCCAAAATAATGTGCTATATACCCCCATATGGGACCCTCAACCTATGTGACCCTGACCTGACCTGACCTGACCTAACCAGACCTGACCAGACCTAGCTTAATTTAACCGAACCTAACCTAACTTGACCAGACCTAGCCTAACTTAACCTAACCTGACCTAACCTAACCTAACCTGACCTGACCTAACCAAACTTAACCTGACCAAACCTGACCTAGCCTAACTCAACCTGACCTGATCTAACCTACCGAGTCCTGACCCAAAAGACGTGACCTGAGCTGTCCGAACATAACTTGACCTGTCCTGATCTGACCAAGCCAAATCAGACTCGAAACCTAACCTAACTTGACCTGACCTACTTTAATCTAACCAAACCAAAACCTGAACTGACCTAGCCGAGCCAAGAGTCGAAACATAACCTAATATGACCTGACCTAACTTAACCTGACCTGACCTGACCTATGTAATTCGACTCAAAACCAGACATAACCAAACCTGACCTGATATTATAACCTAGCCAACCCAGACTCACCTCCAAGCCAAACCTAACCTTAAAAAAAAAAAAAAAAAAAAAAAAAAAAACTGACCTAACCAGCCTCCAAACCTGACCTGACCTGAAAATATTATAACCTAGCCAAACCAAAACTAAAAAAAAAAAAAAAAAAAAATTGACCTAACCAGTCTCCAAACCTAACCTGACCTGACCTAACGTGACCTCTGTTTCAGGTGAAGCACGTGGTCCAGCACACCAAGGGGGAGAAGCGACTGATGGGTTGGGGCCACGACAACTACTATTACTAAAGAGAGAGTGAAACAGACCAACAAACAGAAGAAAATAATAATAATAATAATAATAATAATAATAATAATAATAAAGAATAATATATAGATTGACGAAGAGAAAATACTAATAATAATAATAATAATAATAATAGATTAATAATATATAATGATATATATAAATTGACGAAGAGACAGACCAACAATACTACTACTAATAATAATATAATAACAATAATACCTAAAAAATAATTATATATAATAATATATAGATTGACGAGCAGAAAATAATAATAATAATATAAAAAACATAATAGATTAATGATAAAAAATAATACATATATTGACGAAGAGAAAATAATAATAATAATAATAATAATAATACCTAAAAAATAATAGATAAATGATAAAAGAATAATATATAGATTGACGAAGAGAGAGAAAAGAAAATAACAACAGATAAATAATACATAGACAATATGATAAATAGGTAGAAAGACGAAGAGGAAAAAAGAAATGGAAAAAAAAGAAAAAGAAATAAATAAATCGATGCAAATTAATATATAAAAATAAGAGCCTGGAGGAGGAGGGGGGGGAAAGGGAGGGGTAGGGGGGAGGGAGGGGGTTAATTAGAGTAAACATGTCTTGTCTTGACCTCAACTGACCTCATATATGACCCGGGCCACCTGATTAAAAAAAAAATTAATAATAATAACAAAAATAATAATAATAATAATAATAACAATAATATTAATAATAATAATAATAATAATAATAATAATAATAATAATCTAGGGAATTTTGAACTACACTCTTGAATGGGGAAGGGGGGGGGAGGGGGATGGAGTAAGGGAAGGGGGGTGAGGGAGTGAGGGAGGTAAGGAGGGGTGGGGGTGTTGTTGTTGTAGGTGGGGAGGGAATTAAACTGCATTAAATTTTACCCTACGAAATAATATGAAAATTATATATATTGGATAACTTGGGACAACTTGAAAAATATAAATATACATTAATTTTATATATATACCGTATATATATTAAGTCAATTTAGGGTGTAGTGATAATTATATGGAGAGGAGAGATTGATTGACATTAGGCACAGCAACAGTGAGGTCATATAGCGCCAGAAAAAGATGATAGAGAGGTGTGACAGCAAGCAGAAAGGCAATAATATGAAAACAGGGATAGTTGTGGAGAGGAGAGAGTTATAAAGGCAGATTATATGTATGTATGTATGTATGTATGTATGGGAGGAAAGTGAGATGGAGAGAAAAAGGAAGGGAATTGTGGGAGTGATAACGTATAAACAGAGAGAGAGAGAGAGAGAGAGAAATAATACAAGATAATACACACCTAAATGTTTTCAAAGTAATTCAACCCGGCGCAACATTATTATTAATAATAATAATAATAATAATAATAATAATAATAATAATAATAATAATGATAATAATGATGATAATAATAATAACAATAATAATAACAATAATAAAAATATTAATAATAATAATAATAATAATAATAATAATAATACTCACTCTTCCTAGGCATAAATAAATAAAATATGTAGAATATAAAGGGGTGGCCGCCCCCCTACTTCTCTCCCCGCCGCCCCCCACCCCTCTTTCTCTCACTCCTCCCAAGCATAAATACAATAAATTGAAAATCATCTATAGAGGTCGCCCCCCCCCCGCCCCCCCAACCCCTCTGGAATCCCCCCCTCCCTCCTCTCCTCCAGCCATGGCATCGAACGAAACAATTCAGTTGAGGTCAGTCGTCGCTACAACAAAAACAATAACAACAACAATAACAATAACAACAACAACAATAACAATAGCAACAACTTCAAGAACAATGTCAACTTTAACAACTTCAAAAAGAACAACAATAACAATAATAATAATAATGTCAACTTTAACAACAACAACAATAACAACTTCCACAATAATAGCAACAAGAACTTCAATAACAACGTCAATTTTAACAACTTCAAAATCAACAACAACAACAACAACAACAACTTCGGCAAGAACAATGTCAATCAACTCTTACAACTTCAACAAGAAAAAGAACAACAACAGTAGCTTCAACAAGAATAAGAACAAAAGCTTCAACAAGAACAAGAACAGCTTCAACAACAAGAACAACGTCAACTTTAACAACAAGAACAACAACAAGAACATCAACTTTAACAACAACAACAATAATAATAATAATAATAATAATAATAATAATAACAATAATATAGCCTGGGTTTGGTTGTTAGGTCCTTGTGAGTTTACAGTATATATAAATATATATATATATTTATATATATATATATATATAAACCTTGGTGTGGCCAGTTATATATAAATAAATATAGTCATAATCGTTATTAATCATCAGATATCATATTATAGTTTATTCATTTATATATCCATCGGTGTTTGTTTTGAGGTTATAGAGAGTATAACTACAATATATTAATGATAATATTATAATGTTAATGATAATAATAATAATAATAATAATAATATAATAATAATAATAATAAGTATTAACACACAGGCATGGTGTTTTACGTGTGGTATGAGTGTGATTCTCTCTGTTCTCAAGCCTAACTAACTAACTAACTAATTAACATCTTTAGAACCCTTATTAATCACTCAAGAAATAATCCCTATCGTGTATTACTCCAGACCCCCTTTCATTCCCCACCCACACCCACACCCACCCTCCCTCTTCGTGTATTATTCCCCACCCACACACACCCACACCCACACCCTTCGTCCACTCCCTTCCCGCCCGTCACCACGCCCCCCACTAATTCAACCAACTAACTAACCAACTAACTAACTAACTAACGTATCCTTTTTCCTCGTTGGTCGGGCGGCTGAAGTGGATCATGATAATAATAATAAAAAAATTTGAGTACCAACCGCCCTAGAGACACACAGAGCCGTCATTGCACGCCCGGCCACTGTCTCCACCGCGGTTGGTTTGTCAGTCATAGCAAGTCTATTTGTCCAAGTTTAGGCAGGTGTAATGCATTGAATAAATGTAAAATGAATCTGAGGTGGTGTTTTTTTCATTTCTTTTCTCTGCCCTCGTACGTTGCAAAGGAGAAGAAGTTGTTGTTGTTGTAGCGTGAGAGGAGTTGTTGTTGTTAGTATTGTTATTATTATTAAGGGACCCTGTGTGTGTGTTGTAGGTTAGTCAGAAAATTGGAGGTACCGTAAACGAGTCCTTCAAATATTGCCACGATACACACACACACACACCTAGCCTATATGGAAGGAGGTTGTTTCGTGGCATGGTCAGGAAGAATTAGAAGCCTCCACACACACACACACCTATATGGAAGGAGCTTGTTTCGTGGCATGGTCAGGAGGAATTAGAAGCCTCCAAGTTTCATACACGATCACAGGGTCCTTTAATTAAGAGGAGACATCTTTAGTTGGTGAAAAGGAGCTATATATTTGTAGTCAGTAAAAATATAATTAAATATATCTCAGCTCAGAAATATTCACCAAAGTTAATCTATCCATCTAAATACCTGGAAATTTAAACATTGAGAAGAGATGTTTAGGCTATACAGCATAATATTAAGTTTTGCAGTCAGTAAAAACATAATTAAATATATCTCAGTTCAGAAATATATACCATAGCGAATCGACCCATCTAAATGCCTGAAAACTTGAACATTGAGAAGAGAAGAGACTTACCTTGCTTCCTTCCTGATGTCTATACACACTCTGAGTAAAAAATAAATATAGTGAATGAAAGCAAGAATAAAATAATCAATCAGTTACAATTCTCACACAATTTTCCACAAGAATAAAATAAATCAACAACTGTTAAAATTCTCACACAATTTTCCACAAGAATAAATAAAATAATCAACCACTGTTAAAATTCTCACACAATTTTCCACAAGAATAAATAAAATAATCAACCACTGTTAAAATTCTCACACAATTTTCCACAAGAATAAAATAATCAATCAGTTACAATTCTCACACAATTTTCCACAACACACCCAAATCGATACATATTCCATAAACACTATAGCCAATAATACAGTACAGTCGCGGCACATCATAATTCTTGACCAGACTTCCCCTTACACCACCCTGATCAAGGACTATGTGCCACGACTGTACAACTGCAACTGTAGTGTTTATCTACTTCTACAACAACAACAACAACAACATTAGTCCACAAACTTACTAATACTGTAGGCTACTGCATAATTATTTACTCCCTAACACTACTTACTCCCATTATTAATTAAACATCATACCATCAAATATTACTAATACTGTATTGCATAATTACTGTATTTACTCTCTAACAATATTCCCACTATCAATTACCTTCATTCCACAAAATATTAATAATATTGTATTGCATAATTACTGTATTTACTCCATAACACTACTCCCACAATTAATTAACAACAGTCCACAAAATTACTAATACTTTACTGTACTGCATAATTACTTACTCCATAACACCACTCCCACTATTTAATTAACATCTGTCTACAAAATTACTAATACTTTTTTGTACTGCATAATTACTTACTCCCTAACACTACTCCCACTATTACAGTACAAACTTAATTACTCGAGGAAGAGCAGCTTACATATTTATACATACTGTACTGTAGTCAATATACTGTACTCGTGTTTAGTGTGCCAGAACCAGACCTCCCACCAAGAAGAAATATAAGCTACAGTACAATACAGTCGGTTTGTTTTCGTCTATTCTCTATGAGTCGTTGATGTGGCACCTGCACTCTACGTAATTAATTAACCGTCAACAACTAACTGACTATCCGTTATAGACAAAGAAATAAAGAACGGCTTTGTCATCATCATTATCATTTCATTGATCATATGTATTTACAACAACAACAACAGCAGCTTCTATTCTTATTCTCACAAATACGGTTCTGCATTGACACTTAACCATACACACAGTACAGTACTACACATGTGACATATCTACTACCACTTACCGAGATACAACCAAGTATTCAACCACAAAAGAAAAATCCTTCCATATGCAGACTGTATGCACTTCACCAAATCAACAACACCTTTACATAAACCAAATACTGTACATACATAAATACATAAATACATACATACATACATATATCACATAAATCAATGAGGCTACCCTGTCATGTCCAACACTTCCTTCCGCTTCACAATTCTTTCCCAAACTACATTCTCACCTATTCTCTCACTGTCAGACTATAAAAAAGTACTTCACCAAATCAACGCCTCTATACGAACAATATATACATACATACATACATACACACATACATTACATGAATCAATTACCCTGTCATATCCCACACTTCCTTCCACCTTGCAATTCTTTCCCTAACTACAGTAACTCCACTGTAGAAAGTCTCACCTATTCTCTTTAATGTTTGCTAAGTACAATACCAATCAGCAAATCTCAACTCTTAACACATTCAAGGATGGTTTTGTTTGGCTGGTGGGGTAACAAGATGAGGTGGCTGTGACAGAGGTGGATTGACTACAGAAGAATAAATAATAAGTCCTGGGCTTGGAAATGACTCTTGACTAACCAGATTACCAACCCCAAACCACACACACACACACACACACATACACACACATACACATACACACACACACACACACACACACACACACACACATACACACACACACACACACACACACACACACACACACACACACACACACACACACATACTTCACAACCTGTAAACTGGCATGTACGGTATCCAGCAGCCAGAAAACAGACAAGAGGGTAACACTTTGAATACAGCATTACAACTAGTATTTTTCTTAAAGCTAGCCATCACTAGAGGAGTTACTTATGTCAGTTACGTGCACCCGAGTTAGGCCAATACCGGTAGGTTATGTAGAGACTATACTGAAGTTACCAGAGGCTGTTTCCTTACCAACTCATACTGTATGCAATGACAGACTACACACCCAAGGCACCAAGGCACTAAGGCAACGACACTACCACTATTAATCTGGTGAACTCCAGCAATGGGTTTGAAAAGCTAGAGTTCTGTAATCAATTCAATGATATCTACAGCATTTTTAGTCTTAACCTAAATATTTCCAAAGGATGTGAAAAAGAATCTGACACAGAACTTTTGTGAGCTTTATTTCACTAAGATATCATCACATGGATATAAAACCATTCACCAGGAAAAAATGTATATCTTCTTGTACCAGATGATATGTTTGCAGTTCTTACTTGCTAAATATGACAGATGCAGGACTGAAGGAATAATAATAATAATAAAAATTGCCATCTGTAATAAATTAATCATGGGGCAATGGGTAGAATCTGGGTCAAGATTATGGGTCGATTCCACAGTGGTATTGGTTTGTTAGCTTCCCAACCAACCACACTTGTAAGGCTTCATTATATTCCAAAAGCTGAGTATCCACATTCACAAAATCTATCCAACAGTTAGATATTGATGATCACTGTATAGTTTACGCACCAAATTCATTAAATAATTCACCCCTAAGTCATTTAATTAAACGGCTAAGATTCTTTCGTTTGCGTGCTAACAATCTAATACCAACCACTGTGGAATTGACCCTATGAGATGAGGAATGAAGACATGAGAAGTACAGGTGGGCCTCAAAGATATTACCATGAAGATGAAGGAAGACAAACGTTCTGATGAGGAAGACAATTACAATGTGTGAGAGATGAGAAAGATAACTTGGAAAGGCGTACGTGAAAAATAGTTAATGTGTAGACAAGTATTAGAAGGGAGATGTAAAAAGAATAAGTATTGAAGAGAGAGAAATGCAACAGAAAATCTACAACCAAATGTGATGGAAGAACTAAAATCAATTAACTTTAGATATAAAAAAATAAAAAAAAAAAAAAAAAAAAAAGTAGCCAAGGGAATTCTTACACAGTATAATTATATTCCAAACTTATGAACCCTATGAGAGAATACGTACTACCATTTAATTTTAGGCAACTAATTTTCCTGTGCAGTAGTTCACACCACCAATCATGGAAGCTCTCGGGATGAAAAGTGTCCTGTTGTGAAGAGGAGGAGGAGGAGGAGGAGGAGGAGGAGGAGGAGGAGGAGGAGGAGGAGGAGGAGGAGGAGGAGGAGGAAGTAGTAGCATACAAGGGGGTTTATGAGGACAAATCACAGACGTTATGCATGGAGTCTTATGGTAACACTGCATGATACATTACATTACACTGGGAGGAGACAGATACCGTAATACCAGTCACAGTGGAGTACGCGGTCACCAAGCACGATGATGATGATGATGATGATGATGATGATACCAGTGTACAGCCGGCACCATAAATTCGCATCCACCTCGTGTACTTAATATTGCTCATATGACCAGATAGTTGCATTCTGTACCAGTTTTTATTCCAACAACATACAGTACGTAATTTACCATATGAGAACTATATCTGTCATCTCTGCATTAAATTGTATTAAAATATCACCATAGCTAATACATATGCAGGTGGAAATGAAGCGAACTTATGCTGCCGACTGTACAAACCTCACAATTCAAGTGTGGTACCTCTATGAAACAAGTGACCGCTGAGATCACCGTCCTTCTCCCTCCAATTTCTCCATAAATAACCTGCACAGTCCCTGGAGAATACATCTCTGGGGACTATATATAACATTCAGGTTTGTTTATGGGTAATATCCCAATTTCACTCAAATCCGTTCCCATAAACTGGCATCACCAACCGTATCATATGTGTTTACATGAAGTACTCATTTCAACCCTGCAGAAAGGGTATGACTTTCTTACTATCAGCTCCTCTGAGTAATGAAAAGTTTAATGTGTTAATAGTCAATTCAAATGTACAGTACAGTAATATTATAAAGCAGGAATTGAGGAAATGTTCTTTCAATAAATGTTGCAAAGATTGGTTGACAAGAATTTCCTTTGGTCAGCTTTTTTAAGCAATTATCACTGGAGAATCTTTTTCTCCATAAATGTAGATACAGTACTGTATAGAACTGTATATTCCATTTCTTGTAAAGTGAAAACAAAAATACTCCTCATACATGTAGAGTACTGTACTGCATAATTATCTATACACAGGACTACTGACACTGTTGACGACCTTCTTTATTATGAATACACATGGAATGAAGTTACAGTGAACCTCATTTCATGTTTTATAAATATGAAGAAAGACTTAAATAACATTGGTATCCTCTGATATTGTTGTGATTTTTTCCACTGGTATGATATGAACTCTGTACCGTCAACAAGATGGCCAGAGGATTACCCTTGTAAACCAGCCTGGATCTCAGGTAATATTACACCAATTATGGCAAAGTTTTCATTTTGATTCTATTGGCTTGTTATGTATAAAAAAATGCTATACTTTCAGAACTGAAAATTCCCTTTTAGTGTAAGAATATATTACTCATACGTATACAGAAGCTGCATTACAACAGTCACTAAGTATTGTACTGTATATTAAACCTCACAACAGGAGTTTTATCTTCCTTTTATATTTCCATTCTTGACAAACTCATTCCATCTGTATTCTTCTCTTACTTACATAAGTATTGCACCAATATAATACAGTAATAAACATCTCAATATGACAAAATTAATACAGTACTTGTATTGTTCTTTAAATCATTAGCAATGTTGTGCAGAAAACACTGTCACAATTTGCTTGAACTGACTTGGAAAATGCATTTTTTGTTTGGTTAGTAAAGTTTCATTTGGCCTGGTTTGCAGTGAACACTTTGAAATTTTACATGGGAATACTAAATTTACAAACCTTAAAAGTTATGCCTTAAAATTTGTTTCATTATGACACAAAAGATTCATTTACTGCAATTGAATTCATGAACAATCACTGTACTGGATTTTTTTATTCCATAATAAAATATATGTCCTCATTATCACTCTTACAGGAACTGAAAATGGAAGATCTATTCTATTCATCACATACGATTATTATCCTCAGATGGAAAAGGTAAGAAAATATAAAGCAGATGATGATACGAAGTAGAGTTGTTGAGGGAAGGAAATAGCTTGTGTTTGGCACATTGTAAACATGAACTTTAGCATAATTAAGGGGATAGTATACTTTTGATAGACTGGAGTGCCTTGATTCCTCCAAAGTATGCCAGGAAACAAACCCAGATGAAGAAAAATAATGGTATCCTGTTGCCTGGCTGAATAGTTTGGAGGAATCATTTGCTCCAGATTTACCACCAAAAACAATTTACTACTGACCACAAGAATTCATACACACGCTTTTGCTTTCAAGGGTTTACTACAAGATACAGAAAATGTAAGACTACGCAACTGCAATACAACACAATATTAGGTTCGTTGTTTTGCTAATCACCGAGTCACTTTGTAATGGCCGGACCTGAGAATTAAAGGCAGAATTTGAAAGCTACGCCAGTGGAGTACTCTTATGGCTTACCCGGTAGAAGGAAGCACTGCCTGAGATTTCTTTGGTCCGGGGTTCGATTCCCCGTGGGTACGACTAGAATTTAAATGGATCAATTTCTGGGTGTGACTTACTTGGTTGATTTGATTCTTCCTTGCTTGATTGATTTGGATTATTACAACTTGGTAGGCGATTTATTACAGTACTTCCAGAATACTGACCTCTCTTTTCATAAGGCCTGTGTAGGAATTCTAGTGACCAAATGTACTATAATTATACCCCCTTAAGGGACCCTGTGATGTAGTCAGAAAATAGGAGGTAAACGAGTCCTTTAAATTTTGCCACGAAACACTACCTATATGGATGGAGCTTGTTTCGTGGCATAGTCAGGAGGAATCAGAAGCCTCCATATCCCATACACGATCACAGGGTCCTTAAAGCATGTCCAACTCCACACAGGATTAAATGACACCACTACAATGTTTGCAGAAGTGATTATGGGAAGTAACTTGCTTCATGAAAAATGGAAGAGATTTAGGTTTGGGCAACTTTTTGATGTGATTTTGGCACTTCTAAGGAAACCTATTGCACATGTCCATACACACACACAAAAATACCCCGACCCACAACCCACACATGCATACGGTACAGTACACACACCCATAAGCATAAATATACAAACACACAAAATCACATATTCAGTTTATCACATCATACACTGTACTGTAGCATTTTTGGTATTTATTGAAAGAATTACCGTTTTGTTGCAGTGTTGCCAGATCCGGCTAGGTCCCAGTATTTTGCCCCGGTCATTTCCTGTACTTTACCACGGTTAGGTCCTGGTAGTTTGCCCAGGTTAGGTCCTGGTAGTTTGCCCAGGTTAGGTCCCGGTAGTTTGCTCAGGTTAGGTCCCGGTAGTCTGATGAGGTCTAGGTTAGGTTAGGTAAGGTCAGGCTAATTTCAAAATGCCCCATCTTGAAAATGGGGCATTTGCGGAGGAAATGCCATAGAATAGTCTTAGAATTGTCTAAATAAGTGGATAATGAAGGTAGAAAAACCGTACACAATAACATTAATTCTTTCAATATTTACCGAATATTTATATAGTGCAGAAAATTAGTGTCTGATGTTTTTCTTTTCAGATGTCATTGTTGTGCTTGATCATTTTTTATATTTTTCTCAGTTTCCTTTTCTTTGGGTCTTTAGTTATGGTTATAACCGTTGTTGTATGGCTTGCTTGCTTCTTTATAGTTCTTCTTTTCAGAACAGATATGCAACTGAGTGTGTAGGGATATTCTTGTTGTTACTGTATTGTTCCTTCAGTCTGTATTTACATAATTATTAAGGGGGTAATTCTTTTTTGTTACATTGGAGTGCCTTGATTCCTCCAAAGTATGCTAGGAAACAGGACCAGAAGAGCAAAAATAATGTTGTACTGTTGCTTGGAATAGTTTGGAAGATTCAGTTGCTCCAGATTTACCAACATCAAACTTCCCCCTTAACAGTGGCCAAAGCCTTGTAACACATCTTGTTCATCTTGTTAGGAAAATTGCTCAAGAGATATATCACTTAAACTTTTCATTATTTCGATACATAGTTTATTCAAAGTAAAATGTTGTACCGCACATTACCAAAGCAGTATATTGCTTTATGCTACAGTCTGTTGAGCATTGATATTAGTGAAGTTACAGCATAATGTTATTTCAACCTGTTTTAACAGTATCCAGAGTTTGGGATATTGTCTGCAATTAACAGTTAATTTGTTTCCCATTGCATACCTCCACTTTAATCTTTTTATATTCCTTCAAACACACAAATAAACATGGTTGCATACCGAGATATCCTTTCTGTATTATGACCGTAGTTATTAAGCAAGACAACGTGAAAAATCATAAACAACCCAAATATTCCAACTTCTATTGATAATGTTTTCAGTTGAAATGTGGGACCTGACTGAATTTTACAGCATTTTAACTGGCATCTATTGATAGGTCCTCATACTGTAATTGGTTTACAGGTCTTGATAAGTTTTCAGTATTCAATTAGGATATTCAGCTTTCTGGATGTGTACTAACAGGATTTATACTGACTTGTTCAAGTTCTTGATATAATTTTTTCAACAATGTTTAAATGGCATACAGGATCTCAAACCTTCAATCTCTCTCACTCAAATATCATCCACTTTTTCCTTTGATTTCTTCAGACCAAATATCAAAATAGTGTATTGTCCAACCTTTTTTTTTTATAGCCTAATCTTGTCTTACCCCTCGAGAGGCTAATGATTCTGATAGTGAGTCCTTCCTATCGTTTCCTCAGAGAGAAGTTTTATCCTTACACCATGCCAAGACAAACTCAACTCAACAGGAAACTCACATTATAACTGGAGTTTTGGGTGGGAAACATATTGTATGGTGCTGTGTGTCGCTAATGAATATTCGTATTAAGAATTTTTTATCTCATAATCCAGCATGTGTAAGTGAAACCATACACAGCACTGTAAAAAGATGGGGTACATTGAATGGGTTTCCTGTACAGTACCTACATCATTCACTCGTGTCACTTCTTTCCTATTTGTGTTTTCTTCTACTTCAGCTTGTCTTTAAGAAGGGGGGCTGGCTGCTCTTAGCTCTGTAACTGTTGGACTTTTTATATTAATTCTCACTCTTTCTAGTCATTGTTAAAATCTATACTTGACTGGCAGATTAAGAAACGTCTCCATTTTTACACCAAATACTGCATTACCACCATCCTCAGCCACTAAACACACCATCTCAGGCATCCACTACCATCACCACCGTCATCCATCAAGTACAGTTACAAGCACTAATAAGTATACAGCTTTGGTTGAAGCTTTGAACAGTCCACTAATTCACCAACGAACTCATTCCAATGGAGATCTTATTGTGCCTTTATTTACTGTCTCTAGGTATTCGAAGTACACCTGAATACTTATTAGTGCTCGTGACTGTACCACACACTTCATAAAACAGCTTACAGTAATTATCAAAAGCCACTAACTGTATTTCATCAGTACACACCATCAACTAATTCACCATCATCACCAACACAGTCACCAGGCCGTTCAAACACACCTGAACTTTCACAACCACCACCATCAGCTGACACCACCACCATTACCATCACTGTCACCATCACCACCACCATCAGCTGACACCACCACCATCAGCTGACACCACTACCATCACCACCACCATCAGCTGACACCACTACCATCACCACCACCATCAGCTGACACCACTACCATCACCACCACCACCACCATCCCCATCACCACCACAACTACCATCACCACCACCATCAGCTGACACCACTACCATCACCACCACCATCAGCTGACACCACTACCATCACCACCACCATCAGCTGACACCACTACCATCACTGTCACCATCACCACCACCATCAGCTGACACCATTACCATCACCACCACCATCAGCTGTACCCATCAAAGTTTTTAATGCCCTACGTCCTTGGGAAACGTTAATTTTTGCAACAGTACACGCTCTGCTGACAGATCAATTTTCTTGACACCGAACTCTTTATACATATCATAATTTTTGCAGCATTATCCCTTTCAATAACGCTGTACATTTCACAGCATCTGATCCTTTATTTCAACCTGTATAGAGTCACCTAGTTTCCACAACATTTCATCCTCAAAACGGTGCACCTATCAAAAACATCCTACTAACTTCCACAACACTACAACCCTTCATATTTTCAAAACGTCACGCACTTATAAATAATTTAAAGTTTCACACCCACCACCATCACCACCACCGCCATCATCATCATCGTAATCTACCGAACTGCCACCACTGTCATTGTCATCAGTGGTTTCGGAAATGGCGGTGGTGAGTGTCTGTGGACTTCAGGAGGTCCTTGCAGTAACAAAATTTGCGTAGAACACTGTGGTGGATGCAGCTGCTGGTGTTGCCGTATTCTGTGATCCTCGACACCTCCCCCATTACCTTCACCACACACACACCCAGAGATACAGTATTGTTAGTGACTACTACTACAATATAGGGCATTTTTATAACCTGCCAAAAATGCCCTGTTCTCTTCTAGTTGACATCCATATTATTGGTAACAGACCATTAACACAATCTCTGATAAAATGCCAGTCGTTGTAAATGTGGATAATTAACTAGTCATGTAAATGTTTTCTGTAATATGTCTTAGTTTACATTACAGTACATTTACTGAACAAAAAGCAAGGATACGATACAAGAGCCAGGGCATTTGTTTGGTTATAGAGATGCACTATATGATATTGGTTAAGGCCTAATTGATTCTGAGATTAGTTTGATAAATCTTAGAGGGATTTAGTGATTCATGACTGAATAGAAAATGTGAGTTCTTTTTTAATATACCTAAGCAGATAAACAATTGGCCACAAGTATTCATACACACGCTGTTGATGTTTTTAAGGGCTTACAACATATAGAAGATGAAAGACTATTTAACAGCAACACAACATTATTATTAGGTTTGTAGTTTTGCAATCACCGAGTCACTTGGTAGACCATTCATTGCAGTACTTCCAGAATAATGACCTCTCTTTCCATATAGCCTGTGTAAGAATTCATGTGGCCAACTGCACAATAAGGAACGAGATTTAGAGATTAAATATTAGCATGACAGTAAGTACAGAACAGAAAAGTAAGTAATAACATCAAACACTACTATCACTACTACTACTACTACTACTACTATTACTTCCACTACTATTACTGTACTACTACTTCTACTCCTACCACAACAACAACAACAATAAATACCCCTACAACAACAACTACTACTACTACTACTACTCATTACTAAAACAAAGCCAAACCCATGAGCCGGCCTGACCTGGAACTGTTCTGGGCGGTTGTATCTGAGTGTGGCCTCGACGGTGACTCCTCCAGGTGACAAGTCAACTTGGAGCAGGTAACTCCGTACGTCGCTGTTCTTGTCACGTGGAGAGAGCTGCTTGTTCGACATGGAGACCCGCGCTGTCAGTATCCGCGCCTGGTGGGGGTGAATGAAGGGATACATTATATACCAGATTAATTTAGTTGGGTTGGGTTGGGTTGGGTTGGGTTGGGTTGGGTTGGGTTGGGTTAGGTTGGGTTGGGTTGGGTTGGGTTGGGTTGGGTTGGGTTGGGTTGGGTTGGGTTGGGATGGGTTGGGTTGTGTTATGGTGGGTTGAGTTGGGTTAGGTTGTGTTGGTTTATGGTTGGGTTACGAAGGATTTGGTTGGGTTGGTTACAGCATATGGTACAGTATGTCACAGTAAAGTCAAGTACTGTAAGGCAGGGTAAAAAATGGTAAGAGATAGTATAATAAGGCAGGGTTGGGGAGGGAAGGGTAGGGTAAGACAGAGGAGGGTTAAGTAGAGCTTTTTAGTGCTCAGTAAAAGGAAAAGGAAGGGAAAGGTGTGGTGGTGTGCTATGATATGGTTAAAAATGGGATTGATAGAGTAACAGGGGGAAAATTAAAACACTGCCTTGTATTATACCACTCCAGAATTTAAAGAACTGTGATAAGGTGGACCGGAGCCTAACAGTTTGTCGTAAAGTATGTCAGTGTTGAGTGACTGATGGATGGACATATATAAGATAGAGACAGGGAACCAGACAGATAAATACAGACAGACAAACAGATCTGGGCAAAACAACAGACCCCGGCAATCATTCTAACCTCTGTGAACTGTACGCAGGCAGGGAAGGGGTCGAGCTCGGTGTTGATTGAGAGCATGAGGAAGGTGGCGCCCAGGTCCAGCACCGGGTCGTCCCAGGTCACCTCGCGTGTGTCCTGGCAGGTGCAGAAGTGTTCCCCGATTCCGGCATCACTACAGTTTCGGCTCCTTGGCACCCGCTGTGGGATATGACACTTTTAGACTATTATTACTTTACCTATCATTATTTTTTTAACTGTGGGATACGACACTTTTAGACTATTTTATTATTTTACCTATCGTTATTTTTTTTTCTGTGGGATATGACACTTTTAGACTATTTATTATTTTACCTATCATTATTTTTTTTTCTGTGGGATATGACACTTTTAGACTATTTTAATTTTACCTATCATTATTTTTTTAACTGTGGGATATGACACTTTTAGACTATTTTAATTTTACCTATCATTATTTTCTTAACTGTGAGATATGACACTTTTAGACTATAATTATTTTACCTATCATTCTACAACTTAGAAAGAATAGATATCTAGGAATCATATGGAAAAATAACATAGCAAGGATCGAACAGCTGTCTAATCCAGACTGGTTCTATTTGAGTTGATTAAAGCCTATCTATCAGTTCTCCTATTAAAGGTTTGAATATTTAAAAGTTCCAAAACAACAATAATAATAATAATAATAATAATAATAATAATAATAATAATAAAAATAATAATAATAATAATAATAATAATAATAATAATAATAATAATAATAATAATAATAATAATAATAATAATAATGTTTTCCTATTTTAACTTTAAGGGGATTGGTATACTTTTGATAGATTGGAGCGAGTCTTGATTCCTCCAAAGTATGCCAGGAAACAGGCCCAGATGAAGACAAAATAATAATGGTATCCTGTTGCCTGGAGAGAAAGTTTGGAGGAATCGTTTGCTCCAGATTTAAAAGTAACCAGACTAGACCTGACCTGAACAAGTATCCAGACCTGACCTGAAAGAAATAACCAGACCTGACCTGAAAGAAATAACCAATCTGATCTGAAACACAAGTAACCAGACCTGACCTGAAAAACCAATAACCAGACCTAACCTGAAAAACAAGTAACTAGACCTGACCTGAAAAACAAATAACCAGACTTGACCTGAAGAACAAATAACCAGACCTGACCTGAAAGACAAGCGAGTAAAACTGACCTGGAATAGACTAATGCCCCTGGTGGTTGACTTGGGTTTCGCAGTGACATGGGCCAGGTCACTGAACCTCCCGTAGGCCAGGTCAAGCAGGGTCTGGTGTAGGTCATAGTTGGAGGTGAGGCGGTGGGCGTTGACAGCCAGGTTCCTAAAGGCTCGGCGGTACCTGTAGTGGGGGTAAGGTGGTAGTGGTAGTGGTGGTGGTGGTGGTAGTGGGTGGTGGTGGTAGTGGTGGTAGTGGGTGGTGGTAGTATTGGTGGTGATGGTAGAGAGTGGGTGATAGAAGTAGTGTTGGTGGTGGTAGTGGTAGTGGTGGGGTTGGTGGTGGTAGTGGTGGTGGTAGAGAGTGGGTGGTAGTAGTGGGTGGTAGTAGTGTTGGTGGTGATGGTAGAGAGTGGGTGATAGAAGTAGTGTTGGTGGTGGTGGTGGTAGTGGTGGGGTTGGTGGTAGTAGTGATGGTAGAGAGTGTGTGGTAGTATTGGTGGTGGTGGTAGTGGGTGGTGGTAGTAGTGGTAAAGGAAAGACGTGAGGAACTGAGTTGATGATGTGTTAGGTGGTGGTGGTGGTGGTGGTGGTGGTACTGTAGTAAATATCAACTTTTGTTACACCAACTACCTAACAATCCACCACTGTATTTATTCCTCTTGTTCTTCCATCCATCCATCCATCTGTCATCTATGTACAGTTGCCAGAACTTAAAACAGGTATAGTTAAAATTGTCCACAGTCCCCTTTTCCTGTACCAGTTATGAGTGCTGACAATTGTACTACTCACTTGGCCCTGAACCACGGTGGGAGGTAGATGACAACAAACGGCAGCCTCTCCTCCAGCATGCCCACGTAGGTCGACCGGATGCTGCCAAAGCGCATGCCGTGGTCGCTGAGGAAGATGATTGCGGTGTGGTTGAGGGCGCCCAACTCCTGCAGCTCCCGGAGGTATGAGAAGTGCGGGAGGTCTGCGAGGCGCACCATGTTGAGGTAGTCGTGGCTGAGGCTACACGACCAGTACAGACCAAGGGTTGGAATGTCGGGGAATGTACGCACCACCTCCAGCGAATAGTCATGGAGAACCTGAGGGGAAGACGGGGATATTGAGAGATTGATAGACAGATAGGTATTGAAAGATGGGTAGGATAAATGAGAATTGTTTAAGGAGGAATCGCTACTCTCCAATTCACTAACAACAAAATTATCCTTTAACCTAATACATAAAATAAGAAAACTCATTTACCATTCCTGGTCTAGACAATTACCAGTATGATTCAGTAGTTCCATAGACATAATATGCAGCCATAAAATAAGTCATCAACGTTATTCAGTCTATGACACACCTTATATGATAACTTTAAAAATCATTACCTACAATTTAAGCAAAACCATAATAGCGTACGTGAGACCAGTAATGCTTCAACCCCTAACCTTCATATAGATCAAGTAAAACCATGTAGTGTAAGGGATGACAGTAATGCTTCATCCACTAACCTTCATACTCAGCTGGGCACCCTGACAGATATTTGCATTCCCTTTCTTGTTGCCACCAATCTCCTTTTCTGAGGCCATGAAGAATGGGCGGCCATAGTAGTCAGTGGGTGGGTACAGGAAGCCGTTCTGCATGTATCTGAAGATCCCCATCCATGGAGCATCCTGTGAATTGAAGAAGTCTTTATTCCTTGCCATATATTTATGTAGAGGTGTGTGAAGGTGTAATTATTACAGTACATATGAGTTAAGTCCATTTGTTTATGTAGAGATATGCGAGGGTTTAAGTACAGTACATCTAAGCAAAGAGACTTTACATCATCTTTAAACACAGCACATCTTAACTTGGTTGATCTGTAAAATGAGTACCTTGGGTAACACTTTGACAAGGTATTTGTGGTAACCTGGTTGATGCAGTAGCCTTGTATCCCAGAAGAGGAGTCACTCATCAGTTATGCTGATTGGATCAGCCCAATTCAGGCAGAATTTCATAAATTAGTGCTTTCCTTTCCCTGCCTTTCCATATTCTAGTTCTCCAATACTGAAGTTACCGCATACTGTACAGAGAAAATCTGACTGATATCATAACTTCTCACTAAAAACCACCAAAGCATAGTACAATATTAACCCAACAAGACCAATAAAACTCATTAAATAATACATATACATGAAAATATACTACTGTACCTTGCTTTAGTTTTGACAGTGTCACTGTGCACACAAAGGTTGTGCTATTAAAGCAACTCTTAACACATTTTTAAATTCCTAATGTGTCTGTCAACATTTACTGTACGTATTGCATTCTAAACACTATGTTGTGTACATCAATATTACAGTGACTATATATTATAGATACTGTACGTGACTATATATTATAGATACTGTATGTGACTATATATTATTGATACATGACAGTGATAGTAAATTATAGATTGGTGTTTATATTGGCTGCTTATCCTTAATGGGGTCATCTGTTGTTGGCAAATCAGAAGGCTAGTGATTCCTCTAAATTACAGTATGCCACAACACAGAACCCTCTATTATGTACAGTACTAAGATTAATCTGTTTCCCAGCACAGTCTGGAGAAATCAGTAGCCTTCCAATTCATCCACCTTAAATGATGTGGCTTTGGTAGACCAAATGAAAGCAGTATGGGACAGCAATGTTACTTATACAGTACAGTAATGCAAACTTAATTACTGGTTTAAGATTATAATAATATTCCCAAATCTTCATTATGAAAATCTCCTTATGCCTCATTGATTTCATACCTATAAATGTTGTACAGTGTTCTCAAATCAATGTGAATAATCCATTCATTCATCGTTACTGTAAGCAGATAATGTACTGTGGTCAGTGTAGTATGCTCACAAATATAATGAGATATATACCAGTACGAGAGTAATTGTAAGATTCGTTATTATTACTGTATGTACAGATAATCTAAATGTCAAAACCCTCTCTTTCAAACTAATCACGAAGTACTGACTGTACAATACTGTTTTTATCAATAATAGTAATAAGAACAAATCAGATACTCTATTATTCTACATATGAGCCTTACATGGCACATCAAGTTCCGATAAACAATGAAAACAATAAAGAAAATAAGTTTTACAACAGCTGTATTATTTTTCTCATTGCCTGGTATAAATCATTACTGTACAGCCAACTTAATGAAGCTACTTTTGTGCTATAATGTGCATCTTCAATATATAATAAACTCTGTAGAATATCTACCTATCTCAAACACATAATATCTTCATACTAGACATCACATGCTGTAAATGAATTTAAGAACATTCAAATTTATGATAAAAGTGTTAGTAAAAAATATAATAATTAAATTATTAACATCAATAACATTTTATTAATCAAGTCAGCAAAAGAAAAAAACTAAAAAAAAAAAAAAAAAAATATCACCAGCATCACACATTATGCAAATCAATTCAGTACATGATGCACAAAAAATAATTTAGTAAGGTTAATAATTACAAGAATATATTTTACTCTTTTCACATATCCAGGTGGAGAAATAACAAAACCAGTTAAAGCAATGAAAATGATAGACATCAAGTTCACTGCTAATACTGTAACACCTAAGCATTTCTACCTGAACTAACTGAGGGCCAAATGTAAGGATAGCCTAGTCATGGATTAAATGATGATAATGTCCAGGACAGTGCCTCCACAAGCAGTACAAAGAATCGGAAAGTTTTTGTACCAGTTACAGTAAAGTGGCCCTAATTGCAAGATGATTAAAATTAGTACTTTCCTTTCAACCCAGGCTCAGTAAATCAATGAGTTTGTATGGAAATGAATAACATAAGCCAGGGAAAACATCTGGTGATCTTCAGTGAGGGACTCTGTGCTTAAAATGAAGTGATGGATACAAGTATATATTCATTAACATATATATGAAAGGTTTAATTTATAGTCATTGCCTAACCAATGACAGTTATGGCATTTAGCCCTAAGCTCCACACCTACACACTTGTCTGTATATGTGTGTTGACTCATCGCACGAAATGTCAGATACGATAAGAAAAGCATAGTTCTACTGTATACATCTATATCTCATCAACATCCATACAACAGGTACAGTACTATCATAATTATACCATGTCAATATTTTGGAGGGACAAAGGCTAAGAAGCTCCCAACCAAACTCTAACCAAGTAAGATACTGAAACCATACACACTAAGCCTCCCAGGAAACTATTTAACTCACCTCCACAAAGGCTGTCACATATCCTCTGCTCTTGAAGTCCTTGAAGATCCATGGGCAGGCATCAAAGGTTCGACTCTTGGGCATGCAGGGGTGTTTGAGCAGCTCTATCTTACTCAGGCCCGACAGGATTGGTACCAGGTTGGGGAAGGTGTTGTCTGCCACCTTGTTGTACCCAGTCAGCTCCACTGCCCCGAGCTCCTGCAGAAAGCTGAACGTCTTGGGAAGGTGTCGCCGCATGTTGAGCCGCGAGACGGAATCGGTGCCAAAGATGATGACGCTCAGTTTCTCTGCTTCTCCTGGTATGTTTCCTTTTCTCTTCAGGTTCTCCTCCTCTGTGATTCCATTCCCTGTAGGTTCACTCAATGTCTTCATGGTGGGTGTTGATTTTGTATTGTGGTTGTCCTCCTCCAATGGTCCCCTACCTTCGTGTTTTCTTGTCAATTTCTCTCTTGCCTCTTCCATTACTTTCTGATGGTTTTCCTCTACAGGTTCTCTCATTACATGTCCTCTCTCCTTACTAACACCACTGAGAGTTGCACTAATTTGACCTGATGATTCCCCAGCAGCAGGATTACTTTGATCTGAGTCTTCACTACCTGCCACCCTTACAACCTCGAGTGTGTTTTGGTCTGGCTCGTCACCATCTGCGACTCTCACCATTGGGATGACAATGGAGTCGCTAGAAGTGGTTCTAAGGCCACTGGAATTGACAAGACTGTTTTTTAAGGCTTGCTTGTTACTAGTAAGGCTGCTGTTCTCCGCTAGTTGGGTGGAGTTGGCACTAAGGGCACTGTGAGTTTGGAGAAGAACCTTGTCTCGCTGGATGAAGTAGTGGACGTTCTTGTAGATGACAACATTCCTCATCTTGCACTCCACCAACACTCCTTCCTCCTTCACCGTTGTCTCTCCTCCAACCAGTTTCTGGCACCATTTACTAAAGCTTCAAAAATAGAATAACAGAACAACCGTAAAATTTAATGTACAATTGAAAGGGTTGGAAAACAAATAAACTGAGCAAGTCACAGTAGAAATATTGCATACCTGGTAAGTTATAGTATAAGAAAAGTAAAGTAATGTACTTCAATGCTTTAGTATTCTAATCCGTATTCAATTGCTTGGTAAGATAAATAAATATATGTAAGATCAATGAGAATAAAATAATCCTACATACCCTGTAAGAGGTTATTACCCTGTGATGTTGTCTTTATGTGGGAAAGCCAAACTAACACATCATATCCCTAGTTCTTTGGTAAAGGCTTCTAAGCTCACAGGAATACAACAAATAAAAGAGCAAACATATGAATCTCTTTCCATTTCAAAGCAGGTAAGATGCTGCTCAAAACAACATCTTAAGGCTACACCAATATCAACAACAACCACCAATTAAGGGGGAAGTTTTGTGTTGGTAATTCTGGAGCAACTGAATCCTCCAAACTATTCCAAGCAACAGAACACCATTATTTCTGCACTTCTGGTCCTGTTTCCTAGCATACTTTGGAGGAATCAAGACACTCCAATGAAACAAAAACGAATTATCACCTTATGGAGTGAGCAAGATACATACTTACCTATAACGGTCATCAACATATGCCTTCGGATCATTGGTGTTTTGTTCAACGCGGTAAATTGCCCTGAAACAGCAAGTCACCTCATCACCAACAGACGAGTTTCTTGCATCCCGCATACTGTTGCTATTGTTGCTACTGTTGTTGTTGTTGTTGTTGCTCAGGTCCACGTAAATCTCCTCCTCCTCTACTTCGACGGCATTGTCTAACACAGCCTCCTCCCTGGACACACTGATGATGATGCTGGGACGAGTGGTGGTGGTGGTGGAAGAGGTGAGGTGGTGATGCGTGTGTGTTGTTGACAATGACGATGATGAAGTGTTTGGTGATGACGATAAGGACTTAGTGATGACGGTAGTGTTGGTGTTTGTGTTGGTGTTAGTGTTGGCAGTAGTGTTGGCGGTGGTGGTAGTGTTGGTGTTAGTAGTAGTGTTGGTGTTAGTGTTGGTGGTAGTGGTAGTCTTAG
>JAWQEG010006423.1:0-66511 GCA_033782935.1 Petrolisthes cinctipes
GAATGGTGTGATGTAAGAAGGAGTGTGTGTGTGTGTAATTTTAATGGTGTTTATGTTCAAGGTGGTATAATGTGGAAGGGAGGAAAGGGTTGTCGTCCAAGTGGAATCATAGGCATACATTATTGGGCCTGAGGAAAGGAAAAATATTTAGAATACACTTACTCAACATTATATGAGGCTCACACAACACCCCAAATGAGAGGAACCTGAGAAATACACGTGATCAACTCAGGTTTTGCAGTAAAAAAAATAATAATAATAAAAGAATCACACACACACACACTTACCCGGCAAGCACTGGATGGCTCTTCTGCAACTCCAATTAATCCCAGAAGGCATTTTCTGAAACGGAAAGCAGAAAAAAAATATATATAGTAAAAGCACACCACGAGATTTTCACGAGGTTCTCGGGTTTCAGCGATTAGAGTCAAATGGAGTAACGTAAGGGTAGTTGGAGGTGTCGGAAAAATCAGTGTCTGGTAAAGGACGGGCATCAGATAGGCGGAGTGAACACGGGGAGAACAGTGTCTGTGGAGGTTTATGGTGTGAGAGGAGGGGTGGGAAGGGGCACGGGTTGGGGACCATGGTAAAGGGCAGGGAGGGTGGTGTTGGCAGGGACGTATAGGCATGCAGGGAGGTATTGACAGAGAGGCATTGGCAGGGTATACTGAAGAACGGCTAGGTGTTGGCAGGAATTTGCAGAGAGGGATGTGTAGGCAAAAGGACATAGGCAGATAAGGAGGGAGCGACATAGTAAGGCAGGGCAGTGTAGAGCAAAATAAAGGCAAAACAAATAATGAAAAGGTAGTGTATAGGACAGACAACTGCAGGAGGACAGGGTTTGGGGACAGAGTATAGAGTCGCCAAATCAGGATGGAGAAGGGTATAGATCAGGGAAGACTATTGGGCTGGTTAGATTTAGTCCATTGCAGGGATGTAAAAGATAGGGAGGGAGAGTACAACCTTATAGATAATATGTAGGATTGAGTGAGAAAGATAAAGCAAACGCATGGTAGAGAAAGGTATGGGATGGACAAGTACACATATTATAGAAGACAGGAAGGTGCAAAACTTAGTGTACAGAAATACAGGTTGCAGAACAAAAAAAGAGAGTAAAACAGAGAAGACCCGTGTACAGAAGGAAATAATAGGACATAAGCAGGCGAAAAACTGCAGAATTATAACAAATCTCACTTTTAATCTTTGGATACACGGGCATCTTCTTGACACAAGTAAACACAAGCAGTAGTGTAGTATATACAGAATAGCTGCTGTTAGACCGAGTTAGGATGATACACTGGTACCTCAAAGAAACACACTTTGGTTTATCTACAATCAAATACAAAGTCTTTATTCCTTTTCTTTATGTTCGCGTGAGGGTTCATGTCAAGATATCCTAGCCAAGAGAGAGAGAGAGAGAGAGAGAGAGAGAGAGAGAGAGAGAGAGAGAGAGAGAGAGAGAGAGAGAGAGAGAGAGCAAATATAAACATGAATAAAACAACATGACACCTCAGGAGACACAGAAAGGTTTGTCTGTGTGTCAAGCGCTTCACCCTGCATCATGGGTGTCGCGGGTATCACACCAATAACTTTTCCTCCATTTTTTAGTAAAACCAAGAATTTATTCGTCCTCCAATTGGTTTTTAAGACATACTCGAGTCTGAACTAAGCATATCTGATGTGAGGTGTTCTTTTTATGATGGTGATAAATACACTGATTCACATTTAAGAAATATGACCTTGGTACTAGTTTTGTGTATATTTCATTGTTTATAAGTGACAAATAAGTACATAGTTGTGTAATTTTTTATGAAATTTGTCTTGAATTGGATTATAATTACCTAAACTTCCTAGAAATGTTATGAGGGAACTGGTACATTTTCACCAGGTTAAAAAAATTAGTGAAGCACATAGGCTGGTGTGATAGAGGCTCCACACATATCTCTCCCTCCCGGCCCCTTCACCACTAACATGGGTCAGGTGTCGAATCCCAGCGAGACAAACAGTGACAGTGTGCGTTCTTACAGGGAATTTACTCCGCCTCCACGACATCTCACTCACCCGGGGCTGGTTTTAAAAGCACCATAAACCCCAGCGTGTGAGGGCAAGTGCGGTGGCCACATAGACTTTTATCGTCCCACTCACACTCTCGCCTTGTACCTCGGACACCCACGGCGAAGGTGAGGTGTGAATGTCTTATATGTGTGCATGAATGTGTGTGTATATGTGCATGTGAGTTTGTATGATTATGCATGTATATGTTTGCTTGGACGTATATGAAATTGTGAATTTATGCGTGTTTTTTCTCTGCCTGTTTGTTTGTTTGTAGTGATCTGCACCTCGATACCACTGAGCACGGAGCGCAAGTCCAAAGCTAAAACATAAAACATATAACCCAGCCAGCTAAAGAGAGTGGATGTGTGGGTTGCAGAACATCTCTACTACTGCTTGAGGATAGAATGATTCATGATGCTCGGTCTTATTATCCCTATAGACCTCCTCCATGATCCTTATATGCCCTTCTCCACCCTTCTTAGATGATCCCTGCTAAATCCCACGTAGTACCCTTCATATATCTGGTTTTTCTTTAGAATTCCTTTTGTATCATTCTCAGGACTCTTAGGATTTTCTCAGCCGTCTCATGTCTTCTTAATTAAAGATCTCTTCTAAAATCATCTCAATTCACTTGGACCCTGACTACCCTACTGACACCTTCCTTCCACAAAGACAACCACCTCAACCATCCAGACCTATATACCCATACCTACCAACCTTCCCCTTCCAGGCCTATTATCACCTACCAACCCCCACCTACCAACCTTCACCTACCAGATCTACTATCACCTACCAACCTTCACCTTCCAGACCTACTATCACCTACCAACCCCCACCTACCAACCTTCACCATCCAGACCCACGATTACCAACCAACCTTCACCTTCCAGACCTACGATTACCTACCAACCTTCACCTTCCAGACCTACTATCACCTACCAACCCCCACCTACCAACCTTCACCTTCCAGACCTACTATCACCTACCAACCCCCGCCTACCAACCTTCACCATCCAGACCTACGATTACCTGCCAACCCCCACCTACCAACCTTCACCTTCCAGACCTACTATCACCTACCAACCCCCACCTACCAACCTTCACCTTCCAGACCCACGATTACCAACCAACCTTCACCATCCAGACCTACTATCACCTACCAACCCCCACCTACCAACCCCCACCTACCAACCTTCACCTTCCAGACCTACTATCACCTACCAACCCCTACCTACCAACCTTCACCATCCAGACCTACTATCACCTACCAACCCCCACCTACCAACCTTCACCTTCCAGACCTACTATCACCTACCAACCCCCACCTACCAACCTTCACCTTCCAGACCTACTATCACCTACCAACCCCCACCTACCAACCTTCACCTTCCAGACCTACTATCACCTACCAACCCCCACCTACCAACCATCACCTTCCAGACCTACTATCACCTACCAACCCCCACCTTCCAACCTTCACCTTCCAGACCTACTATCACCTACCAACCCCCACCTACCAACCTCCACCTTCCAGACCTACCAACCCCCACCAACCCCCACCTACCAACCCCCACCTACCAACCTTCACCATCCAGACCTACTATCACCTACCAACCCCCACCTACCAACCTTCACCTTCCAGACCGACCTTCACTCCCCAACCAGTCACAGGTCATGAGTGTTGATGGGGTCGTGAAGGCAAGGGGGCCACAACGTGTCATTTTTACCCCGGCGTTCATCACACACATTTGTGATTAGTGTGAACCCATCCAGATGATCGTGTGGGCGCTCTCATTAAACCCACGCCCACGCTCATGTTCAAATTTGCGCTCACACCCACATTTACGCTTACCCTCACGCCCACATTCGCAACAACGGGCACCCTTCTTACTCCCACACCCACGTTCAAGTTAAGGGGGTGCGGGAATAGGGGGCTAGGCTTGGGGGGGGGGAGTTCAGGGGTTGCGGGAGTAGGGGACATACTTGGGGGGTTTTGGGGGTTGCGGGAGTAGGGGGACAGGCTTGAAGGGGGGGGGGTTAGGGGTGTGTGGGAATAGGGGACAGGCTTTCTACCTACCCCAAGCCTGTCCCCCTATTCCCGCACCCCCCAAACCCCCGCCCCCAAGCTTGTCCCCTACTCCCGCAACCCCTTAAACCTTGCCTTCAAACCCACGGTCATGTTTACATACAGTTACACACATGATCAGTCTCCCCTCAATACCCCTACATACTTAATTAAGCAAGACTCGTTCATCACTACCAATAATGCCACTCGTTGATTAATGTAAGATTGTGTAAGTGGATGACAATACTACTCGAAACCAAATCGACCTGCAACTGTACTAACATTTGCATCATAATACTGGACACAAAGCAAAGTATTAAAACACATCTTGAGCTATAATAAATTCTAAAGTACGACAACACTCCCCTTCAAGTTTTTGTAAATAAAAGTTATAAAAATGCAAATGCTGTAAATAAATGTAGTAAAATTGAGTCTTATAACCCAAGAGTACAGCACCACCCACAGTAAAAAAACAAATTCCAATTATAATAAATCTCCCCCAGCTAAAATAACAACAATAAATCAAACAGACAGACTTCATTAACAGTTCAGGGCTTAAAGGGACAGTACAATGTTGGTAAATCTGGAGCAACTGATTCTTCCAAACTATTCCAAGCAACAGGCCACCATTATTTTTGTATATATTATCCTGTTTCCTGGCATACTTTGGAGGAATCAAGGCACTCCAATATACAAAAAGTGTATTATCTCCTTAATTAAGAGGACCTATGTAATATGATTGGGTCGGAGAAGTTGGATGCTTCTGATTCCTCCATACTGGGTCAAAAAATAGACTCCTTTAGTTTTGATGTTGTTTTGTGGTTGGTGTCTGGAGGAATTGGTAGCCTCCAGTATGCTGACACAACCTTATGTCCCTTCAATTAATGGGATAATATCATGTGAGCTGACTGGAGCCTACGTAGCCCTCCAAGCAAAGCAACAAAACAGGTTCCTATACATTACAACATAATATCATGTCCTCTTGTTCTATGGTATTGTTTGGAGGAATCAGTCTTCCCCATTCAACCATGTAAATTAATCTCCCTCTAAATACAAACGCCCTATATGTGCTACCCTTATATAATGACGCACCAAAAGCCTACACACACACACACACACACACACACACACGCACACACACATACACACACACACACACACACACACACACAGACCTCTCATTTCCTTCCTTACCAAGATTGAGAATACCTATAGTTCCTTACGTATCGGGCCGCACAGATAAATTGGCGACACGAGACGACCACGACGAGACCGAGACAATCCCGAGCGGCCTCTTACAGCTCGTTATGAATATGATAATGGCGCTTTGCGGGACGAAATGCCGGGGATGAAGTGAGGCGAGTTATAGAGCCGTAAAAACAGGACTTCACCAGGTGGGAGGGAGGGAGGGGAAGGGAGGGAGAAAAGCGCTGTTAAGGAACCCTGTGATGTAGTATAGGAAAATTGGAGATACATGAGTTCTTCAAATAATGCCAAGAAACACTGTCTATATGGAAGAAGTGTGTTTCGTGGTATAGTCAGGAGGAATTAGAAGCCTCCAATTATTATAAACGATCACAGGGTCCTAAATTAAGGGCAGATTCTCTTGTTGGTGAATTGGAAAGTCTCTGATTCCTCCAAACTATGCCAAGAAACAAATCCCATATAAGTACCATTGAGAGTGTTTGTTTTCTGGGATAGTTAGGAGGAATCAGTGACCTTCCAATTTACCAACAAGAGAATCTCTCCAAAAGGCAGTTATCATGGGGTCGACCCTTGGCTTATCTACATATATACGAGTTTTTGAGAGATACGACGTGACGGATTCAGCCATTTTGTTTTGGTTTCTCGTGGAGTCGACGACACATTTGTGCTTTTACGACCCAACTTAATTTAGGTGTTTTCTTAGCAGTGAAAGGATGGATATCAAGAGTCAATACTCCTCTTTCCTAATCTTGCGAAAATGTACCGGGGTCCTTGTTTAGTTTCTTGGGGTGGTAGTATTAAACTTTATCTTCGAAGAAAAGTTCTCTTCGTTGCTCATGAAGTTCCTATTATTTTGCAATGTGAATATAGCGACGAAGATTGTTTTCTTCGGAGATGACGTTTAATACTACCAGCCTTAGCTTTTTCGGTAAATTAAGTGCAATCCAAGACACTATTAATTTTTAAACAACTATTTACTTTGTTGATAGAACCACTGTAAGCGTCCAATAGTAATCAATTTTATTAGACTTCATGTTGCTGCTCTATAACTTTGATATGGAAGAAATTAAAGGAATACTCTCTTGTTGAGGGTAACTGTTTCCTTCAGAACTATATACCTTGAATAGACGACCTCAATGTTACTAGTAGTTTTGTGGGTATCAGTAACCCTCTATTTTAACATTAGAGAGTATCCCCTTAATTAAGAACCCTGTGATCGTGTATGAAAATTAGAGGCTTCTGATCCCTCCTGACTATGCCACGAAACACACTCCTTCCATATATAGCTCCATGGTGTTTCGTGGCAATATTTGAAGGACTCATTTACCTCCAATTTTCTTACTACATCACAGGTTCCCTTAATTAACGTCAGGAAAACGAAAACTTCACCCAAACAAAACAACCCCGCCGCCAACCACTCAATAAGAAGAACTAAACCCTGTATATAAACATTCTCACTCATTGTTCGTCTAGTTAGTTATCTCACCCAACACTCAACTGGTGCAAAAAAAAAAAAAAAAAAAAAAAAAAAAAAATTCATACACAGAGCGTGGTGTATAATCAGTCATTCATTATATTTTTGTTTACTAATCTTGTAGACTGTCGACAGATTTGGATACTGCCTTTTTTTTTTTTTTTTTTTTGTCTATTGATTTTGTTTTCTGTTTTTATTTATTTATTTATTGATACACGTGCCCTGAACTTCTCTTTCCTGCTTGAAAAAAAAAAAATATTCTTCTGGTTTGCATAATATACGTGGAAAATGAGAGAGAGAGAGAGAGAGAGAGAGAGAGAGAGAGAGAGAGAGAGAGAGAGAGAGAGAGAGAGAGAGAGGAACGGATTGGTGGTGTATATGTAAGAGGAAGTGGAAGGGAGGACATGGAGAGAGAGAGAGAGAGAGAGAGAGAGAGAGAGAGAGAGAGAGAGAGAGAGAGAGAGAGAGGGGTTGTGGAAGTGAGTAGTGTAGTGGTGGAGGAAGGAGGATGGAGTTGGTGGAGAAAAGCGGAAGGAAGTGGTGGAGAAAGAAGGAAGGAGTATGCAATAAAGGGAGGAAGAAAGTGGTGGAGAAAGGAAGGAAGGGAGTGGCGGAGAAAGAAGGAAGGAAGTGGTGGAGAATAGGAGGAAGGAAGTGGTGAAGAAAAGAAGGAAAGAAATGGAGGAATATGCAAGAAAAGAACATAATGGAGATGAGAATAAAAACAAGAACATAGAAAAGGAAAGAGAGAGAGAGAGAAAGAAAAGAAGGAATAAAGGAAAAAAACGATGAAATAAGATGTGAAGAGGGAAAAAAAAAAATAGAAAAAAAAGAATACAAAAAGAGAAGACGGAGAGGAGCGAGATACAAAAAATAAAAGAGAGAATTAAAGAGGAGAAGGAATATAGGCAGAAAAAGACGATGAAAAAAAAAAATGTGAAGAGAGAAAAATGTATAAAAGAGAGAAAGAATAGAAGGAATAAGAGAAAAGAAAAACGAAGAAAAAGATGAGAGAAGTGAGAAAAAAAATAATTGATAGAAAGAGAAGGAATATAGGCAGAAAAAGACGAGGAAAAAAGATATGAGGAGCGAGAGAAAAAATAATTATAAGAGAGAGAGAGAGAGAGAGAGAGAGAGAGAGAGAGAGAGAGAGAGAGAGATAGAGAGAGAGATGAGTTGTAGTCGCTTCCCTCCATCATGAATCTTTGACCCTGCACACGAATGAGTCTCTTTGCCAACCTCCAGGCCCAGATACAAGAAAATCCCTGCATGGACCATTATTATTATTATTATTATTATTATTATTATTATTATTATTATTATTTTTTGTTATTATTATATATTTTTTATTATTATTATTATATATACTTTTCTTTATTATTATCATTATCATTATATATATATATACTTTTTTTTTATTATTATCATTATCATTATTATTATTATTATTATTATTTTTTTTTTTTTTTTTTTTTTAAATAATAAAATCTCGTAATTTTCGCCCGCTAAGCACATCACGACTGGGTTGCAGCCCCTCGCGATCACTGCTCTTAGATATGTTTATGTTCAATTCTTTTTATTCAATCATGGTGGGTGGGTTCGTCTCTAATAATATATTCAGCAGCTGAGTTGTGTTCCTGACATTTTTTTTTTCGTATTTACACAGCCAAACTGAAAACAAACAGTTATATACATATATATTATACGGGCTGGCAAAAAGATATAATGATTGTAAAAAAAAATTCATATACACACACAAGAGAAGAGAATCCCCACACAATTATCAGTAAAACCTTTCCTGATGCAAAATGAATCTAGGGTTTGAGCACCCCCCAAAAAAACCCCGCACCTCCCTAAACCCCCCCTCAAGCCTGTCCCCCTATTTTCGCACCCCCTTAAAAAAAATTCCCCCATATGTATTATAAGCATAGTGATGGTAAGAGTGAAGAGTTAACCTTCACGCCACGGCTAGGTAACATCACTCAACCCTGTGTGTGTGTGTGTGTGTGTGTGTGATGACCAGCTCTTTGATGCGGTAAAGCTGTATAAAAGTCACATGTTTAAAGCTGAGTGACAACATCGTCCAACAGATCTTAGCTACCGTACATACAATATTTAAAGTTATCGTTACCGAGGGGTCCGAAAGGTTTACTACTGAACGCAGGGATATCAATGTGAGGAAGATTGTTTTTAAACGTTTCACTAGATCTAGTGGTCTCTCACTTTGTATCAAGCAGTGTGACAATACTTTCCGAGTGTGTGTACATAAACCATAAGTCCTTTTGCTGTATAAAAAAGTTGAGACAAATAAGAATCTCGCACTAATTCTATACAACTTAAAATTATCTTCGTGGTAAAGTTTGCACTAACTTTTCCACGATACAAAAAAAAAAAAAAAAAAAAAACCTCCGATAACCTTTTCTGATAAAAACAGGTAACCCTAACATCCCCTGGGGATAATAAATAAATGAAAACTATGGGTAAACTTATGGCATCCAGGAAATCAAGAATATGGGCAACGTGTGCTCAGATTCCGTCCAGAGATAGTAAATAATGGTACGGCCTCCTCCGTTATAACTCACACCGTCGTACAAATCACCCAACACTTCTGAAGCAGTACCGTGTTCAATTATGTATGCAGAAAAAGGTTGTGATCCTTTGTTTTGGGTCTTCGGTCACGCTGGGAGTATGGCCGCGCCTCACACGTCTGTAATTTGTCGGCAGCCCGCCAGGGGGTCTGTCTGTCTGTCTGTCTGTCCGTCCGCTTGCCCTCACTGATGCCAAGTTGCGGAGTAATGTGTACGAAGTTTGCACGAGTTTTAACGGGAAATATAAATGCCTAGTGATGGTTTTTGTGCATATAAAATATCACTGCCAAATCAAGTATTCTTAACAGTACTAGAAAGGCTTTAAACATTCCCACCGTTAGCCGTGAACTAACCGCTAAATTGGCAACCATGATCCCTGCACAAAGGAAAAGCCAAAAAGGATAGGAAGATTTTCTGTTTATATTTTCCTCACATTTTTACTATTACCCTCCCTATCATCATCATCACTGCACGTTCTGCTTCACTGGGGGACGAACACAATGCTTTGGACCGTCCACACATCCCTTGTATCAGTCCAACTCGGGTGGTCCTTTAGTGTTCCATCCTGACCTCAACAGTGGATAGGCTATGTCTCTGGCACACCTCACCACATTGTCTGGACAAACTTGGCTTTCTTTCTCCAAGTTTTCTTGTCAAAGGTTTAGGGGACTCCTGCAAATCTAAATATAGTTAATGTGCCCCAGGAGGACTATGAAAAAAGATGCTATGATAGATGCTATAGTCTGAGTTGTCTCGGGCTCGTTATTTGGGATTTGTTTTTTATTTATTTATTTATTTATTTTTTTTTTACGTCTCTACCTCGGGACTGTAAGTTGTCAGTAGCCTGTGAATCTTGCGAGGCCCACAGATTACTGAGTGAAGCTTCAACGTGTTTGATGCTTCACTTGTGTCTCATACAACAGTGAAGTTTCATGGTGTTGGTTACTTCCTTGCTGATGCTGCACTATAGATGACGACACTTTTTATAAATATGTCTCTATCAGGAGAAAGCAGTGACACACCATACATACTTCTTCACATACACCCCCGTACACACACTTCTCCTTATATACACCCCCGTACACACACTTCTCCTTATATACACCCCCGTACACACACTTCTCCTTATATACACCCCCGTACACACACTTCTCCTTATATACACCCCCGTACACACACTTCTCCTTATATACACCCCCGTACACACACTTCTCATTATATACACCCCCGTACACACACTTCTCCTTATATACGCACACACACACACTCTACAGCTTCATTGCCTTAATGACCTTTACGACGTCGATAGGCGTTAACCTCCAATAACCAAACCAAACTAGAGAAAGCAGCTGTACCGTTACTCCCAACATATCATTAATTGCAGCCGTAAGTCACCAGGTAATGCAAACACTCGTTACTTTTAATTAATTGCAGCATGAAATAGCATTTTTAGGGTGGAGTAACTTCGATCCGGTTTGTTTATATTTTATACCGTAGTAATATCCAAAGCCATATCACCCGGTTCAATGAAAGCAGTATATACGTTCTAGATTTTATATATGCTTTCGGACATGTGTTAAGTCCTTCATATGTCTAGGAACTCGTATGTCTAGAAACACATACATACATACAGTCATAATACTCGTATGTCTCCCACCCTTGCTATGTAGTCACCGCTCTTGCCTTCCATACCGAATAATATTATATGATGTCAAAGAATTCATCAACACGACCAGAGATGCTCATCCATTTTAAATTCTGACCCGACTATAATCAACCACTAAAATATACGATAAGATTTGTGGTAAATTGTGTAATATATGTCTACAACGTGTCTGAAATCCCTGTAATCGACTGACTGAGGTAAGTATAATGTGAAGGCTAACCTAAGTAGTGTGTATATATAATTTCCTTTTCATAAATTCGAGGTGTGAGCAAATACATAAATATACTTTTAGTTTTATCTGAATAAATAACGTGTGCTGTTTAAGGTGTTAGTGGTGGGCGAGTTGGTGGAGGCTACACATTCCTCCAAACTATACAACAAAACAGGTCCCCCACCCTTATATATTATTTTGGAGTTCGTTTCCTGGCATAGTTTTGGAAGAATCAATGACCCCCAAATTCGCCAACAATATCTTACCTTCTTAACAGTCAAGGCGAGGATATGAAAATGTGCTGTGAGTGAGCAGAGGCGGGCGAAAAAGAACATGCAAAATTCTCTCATAATTTTTGCCACAATAATTTATCTGTATTCACTTTCCATCCCCGTGCGATCTTAACCTTTCCGCCCTCTCTTATACTTTAGCGTAATTTAAAACCCAGCGGAATGTGAGGAAATTTGTGCTTACCCCGTGATACAATATATATATACAGCATTGGATGGAATTAAGGGGGAAGTTTTGTGATGGTAAATCTGGAGCAACTGAATCCTCCAAACTATTCCAAGCAACAGGACGCTATTATTTTTGCTCTTCTGGTCCTGTTTCCTAGCATACTTTGGAGGAATCAAGGCACTCCAATGTACCCAAAAAGAATTACCACCTTAAACTTATTGTGATTGACTGCATACTTGACTGTCCCACCATGCAGAGTTAGACGAAGCATTTTACACAGTTTTTCATTTGTATTTGCACTATTTTTTTTTATACACGACTTTCTTATTTTGCATTACTCTTCTGCTTCTTATATTATACTTGTGTCGTTTACCGTTACTCAAATTTATCTATTTGTCTATTTTTTTTTTTTTTTTTTTTTTTTTTTTTTTTATACCTCAACCTTGGGACTGTAGGCTGTCAGTAGCCCGTGACTCTTTCGAGGCATCGAGATTATTAAGTGTCACACTAAATGTGACAGCGGAACTTCGTGGTGTTGGCAGCTTCTCTTCTGTCCCACTAGATGACGACACCTTATTTATACACGTCACTATCAGTGGATGACACTGCTTCCCCCAAACCATACCACGAAACGGACTTCCTCATAATAGGTACTGTTTTGTGGCAAAGCTTGGAGGAATCAGACACATTACAAACCGTCGATAACATCAAATTTTTGTTATGTTGAATAGTATCGTCTCTCGTGTAATAAAGTCGTGTTATAATGTTTAAATTAAAATGTGCAGAGATAGTTTATAAAGACAATACCAACTCCCCTTGTTGAACTTCAGTCAATTAATGAAAACCCACAACTCTGCTGACATCACCTTAGCCTCACGTCACACCATGGCTGTATTCAGTTTATTTCTGACTTAAAGTTTCCGGCTCAAAAACTGAAAGACAAGGGTGGTGCATCAGGCATGATAATTAGTGGCAGTATGAACGATTTGCCATGGATGTTAATGAAAGCAACTGATATTTCCACAAGTGTTCGCTTTTCCGTGTGACTTTGCTCGAGTGGTCAGACAATTCGCTTCAGATGAGTTCTAGTTCTGAACATAGTCTGTCGAACCCCTCAAAGTGTTTCAGTCTTATTTATTTCACTTCTCTTTACATTCCCTTCACCTCAGCAAAGCCTCACCGACTTATTCCTTGGGGGTTTTGGTTCATCATTCTTCGCTTCATCCGCTTTTCATTCCCTCGGATTTAACACAGCCTCACTAACTCATTTCCCTGGTATTGTACTTTTGGTCTAACATGTTGCATGATTTCTGATGCAGTTTTAATCTGCATTCCTCCCAGGCGAGTTGTTCCTACATTTCTCTCTTACGTCATCTGTATTCATCAATAGGCCTCGGCAGAAATTCACAATATATCTTGGGGCATTCTTGAGATTTAAGTTCCTCCTTCGGTTTATAACTTTTAAATTATATGTTCAGTCTAATAAGTTGATCATTAAGACGACAACCACAACGTTTTCGTCCTCCACTTCCTCTACAATACAATATAAAACTAACTTATAGAAATATATATAAAAAAAATAACATTACGAACACCCACTCTGAATTATTTCTCCCGTGTATGTGAAATAATCCTTGGCATTTTCAACTTTGACCATCCAGCATGTCTTCCTTCTAATAAATTCTCTTCCTCCATTTCTCACACACATTCTCCACCTGATTTCTAATTTATTCAACAGCGGAGACTGAAATGAGGTCAAAAGAAATTCAGAAATGTGTATCATGATTTAGTTTAGTTTTCCAAGTCACAAAAGAGGCAGATGAATAGATAAGTAATTGTACAGTAAACTTTTTGGTATATACGGTTGACGCACATGTGGCGTTTATAATATTCTTTGTGCTTCGCTTATGTTTTTTTTTCCTGCTGTGAATATTTGCTTAGTATTGTATTTCAGAAGTACTTGGTCTGGATGTCTCTGAGGATATTTTAATAAGGGCATAGTATATAATTATTATACTTATGAACTATATTCGAGTCTTGCTTTCTTTTCGCAAAAATAGATGGCGCAGTAAGTCCATTAATTTCTACATATAGGTTACATCCCAACATTAATTAACAAACCAACCCTGAGATAAAATTGGTATCCACTGTTCGTTAAAGTTTCGATCCTTTTCGCACTCAACGAAACGATTTTCATCATATTTATTGCCTGCCTGAACTGTAGAAACTCAGACGATTTGAAGCAGCACAGACTCGAAGCAATACAGACTCGAAGCAATACAGACTCGAAGCAAGACAGATTCGAAGCAAGATAGACTTGAGGCTCAGTGTTACCGGGTCAGTGGTGGTGATAGGAAGTGTTTAGGTGTGTGTATGACTGATCGGTTTAACTGTGTTTATAGCTTTGGGAAATCAGGGGATGGACCACGAAGGAAACTTTAGACTGGCAAGTGGATGGATGACGTGAGAAACTTTTGACAGACAAGAGGACGGAAGACGGGGGATGCTTTAGATTGACCAGAGGATAGACCAAGGGGGAAGCTGTAGAATGACCAGAGGACAGATGACGGGGGAAGAAGCTTCAGACTGAACAGAGGACGGGGGAAGAAGCTTCAGACTGAACAGAGGACGGATGACGGTGGAAGAATCTTTAGACTTACCAAGGGGGAAGCTGTAGAATGACCAGAGGACGGACCAAGGGGGATGCTTTAGACTGACCAGAGGACGGACCACTGGGAAAGCTTTAGACTGAACAGAGGACGGATGACGGTGGAAGAATCTTTAGAATGACCAGAGGACGGACCAAGGGGGAAGCTGTAGAATGACCAGATGACGGGGGAAGAAGCTTCAGACTGAACAGAGGAGGGATGACGGTGGAAGAAGCTTTAGACTGACCAGAGGAAGAAGGAAAATGTATCATCGTATAAAGAGCCACGTCCTACGGTGACAGATGATGGGTGAGTAGAGATGGAGTGTCTGGTATATTGTTTTAATTAAGGGGATGGAATACTTTTGGAGTGTCTGGTATATTGTTTTAAGGGGATGGAATACTTTTTTGGAGTGCCTTGATTCCTCTAAAGTATGTCAAGAAACAGGACCATGCAGATGAACAAAACTAATGGTGGCCTGTTGCTTTGAAGAATTTGAATGAATCAGTCCTTCATTTTCCTTCGTGTTTGTTGTCCCTCATCTTCTCCCTCGTCTTCTTTCTTCCTCTTTAATTAATTCTCTCAGGTTCATTTTCCCTCCAATTTACTTACATTATCTAATCTCTCATCTCACCCTCAACCCCTTCCCTGTTTCACCCTCAACCCCTTCCCTGTTTCACCCTCAACCCCTTCCCTGTTTCACCCTCAACCCCTTCCCTGTTTCACCCTCAACCCCTTCCCTGTTTCACCCTCAACCCCTTCCCTGTTTCACCCTCAACCCCTTCCCTGTTTCACCCTCAACCCCTTCCCTGTTTCACCCTCAACCCCTTCCCTGTTTCACCCTCAACCCCTTCCCTGTTTCACCCTCAACCCCTTCCCTGTTTCACCCTCAACCCCTTCCCTGTTTCACCCTCAACCCCTTCCCTGTTTCACCCTCAACCCCTTCCCTGTTTCACCCTCAACCCCTTCTCTGTTTCACCCTCAACCCCTTCTCTGTTTCACCCTCAACCCCTTCTCTGTTTCACCCTCAACCCCTTCTCTGTTTCACCCTCAACCCCTTCTCTGTTTCACCCTCAACCCCTTCTCTGTTTCACCCTCAACCCCTTCTCTGTTTCACCCTCAACCCCTTCTCTGTTTCACCCTCAACCCCTTCTCTGTTTCACCCTCAACCCCTTCCCTACTTCACCCTCAACCCCTTCCCTACTTCACCCTCAACCCCTTCCCTACTTCACCCTCAACCCCTTCCCTACTTCACCCTCAACCCCTTCCCTACTTCACCCTCAACCCCTTCCCTACTTCACCCTCAACCCCTTCCCTACTTCACCCTCAACCCCTTCCCTACTTCACCCTCAACCCCTTCCCTACTTCACCCTCAACCCCTTCCCTACTTCACCCTCAACCCTTCCCTACTTCACCCTCAACCCCTTCCCTACTTCACCCTCAACCCCTTCCCTACTTCACCCTCAACCCCTTCCCTACTTCACCCTCAACCCCTTCCCTACTTCACCCTCAACCCCTTCCCTACTTCACCCTCAACCCCTTCCCTACTTCACCCTCAACCCCTTCCCTACTTCACCCTCAACCCCTTCCCTACTTCACCCTCAACCCCTTCCCTACTTCACCCTCAACCCCTTCCCTACTTCACCCTCAACCCCTTCCCTACTTCACCCTCAACCCCTTCCCTACTTCACCCTCAACCCCTTCCCTACTTCACCCTCAACCCCTTCCCTACTTCACCCTCAACCCCTTCCCTACTTCACCCTCAACCCCTTCCCTACTTCACCCTCAACCCCTTCCCTACTTCACCCTCAACCCCTTCCCTACTTCACCCTCAACCCCTTCCCTATTTCACCCTCAACCCCTTCCCTATTTCACCCTCAACCCCTTCCCTATTTCACCCTCAACCCCTTCCCTATTTCACCCTCGTCAAACCTACCCCTTCCCTCTCTCCCTCCCTCCCCTCCCCTATATCTTTCCCTCTGCCCTTCCCTCCTCTTCCTCATTACATCTATCTTCCTCCTTGACCTCCTAACCTCTACCTCTTTCCTCACCTCTGCTCCTATTTTTCATTTAGCATTCCATCTCTTCCTCGACCACAACTCCTCCCATTCCCTATACCTCTATCACCTTCCCCCACCTTATTTCTCTTCCTCTTCCTCTGTCATCTCCTCCCACCTTCTTTCTCCTTCTTCCTCTCCCTCTATCATTTTTCCCCTCTTTATTTCTCTTCTTCCTCTCCCTCTATCATCTTCCCCCACCTTATTTCCCTTTCTCTATGCTCTCCCTCTTTATTTCCCTCACCCTACGTTACATATTCTTCATTCTTGCTTTCCCAGACCATCCTTTTCTTCCTCATTCTCTCTCCTCTCTCATTTCCTCAAACCTCCCTTCCCCTCCTCTACTCCTCACTGTATCTCCAACAACCCCCCCATTCCACTCGTCCCCCATTCCACTCGTCCCCCCCCATTCCACTCGTCCCCCCCATTCCACTCGTCCCCCCCCATTCACTCGTCCCCCCCCATTCCACTCGTCCCCCCCCATTCCACTCGTCCCCCCCCATTCCACTCGTCCCCCCCATTCCACTCGTCCCCCCCCATTCCACTCGTCCCCCCCCATTCCACTCGTCCCCCCCCATTCCACTCGTCCCCCCCCCATTCCACTCGTCCCTCCCCATTCCACTCGTCCCCCCATTCCACTCGTCCCCCCCCATTCCACTCGTCCCCCCCATTCCACTCGTCCCCCCCATTCCACTCGTCCCCCCCATTCCACTCGTCCTCCCCCCATTCCACTCGTCCCCCCCCATTCCACTCGTCCCCCCCCATTCCACTCGTCCCCCCCCCATTCCACTCGTCCCCCCCCATTCCACTCGTCCCCCCCCATTCCACTCGTCCCCCCCCATTCCACTCGTCCCCCCCATTCCACTCGTCCTCCCCCATTCCACTCGTCCTCCCCCATTCCACTCGTCCTCCCCCATTCCACTCGTCCCCCCCATTCCACTCGTCCCTTCCTTACCCCTTTTTTTCAGCTCCACTCTCTCCTTTCCTTACCTCTTTCTTCCCCTTTACCTCAACCCCTTTCCTTATCCTCTTTTTTTTGTCCCCTCCAACTCCTCCCTATCCCTCCTACCTACCACCTAACCTCAACCCTTTCTTCCCACTTATCTACCACCTAACCGCAACCCTTTCTTCCCACTTATCTACCACCTAACCCCCAGCTTATAGTATACCTTTTCTTCCCCTTACCACCTCCCTTTACTATCCTTTTCTTCCCCTTACCACCTCCCTTTACTATCCTTTTCTTCCCCTTACCACCTCCCTTTACTATCCTTTTCTTCCCCTTACCACCTCCCTTTACTATCCCTTTCTTCCTACCTACTGTACCTACCACCTAACCCCAACCTTATAGTATACCCTTTTCTTCCCCCCATCACCTCTTTCTTACTCCTTTCTCACCTTACCTTTCCCACCCTTTCCCCCTTACCTTTCCCACCCCTTTCCCCCACCCCTTTCAACCACCCCTTTCAACCACCCCTTTCAACCACCCCTTTCAACCACCCCTTTCAACCACCCCTTTCAACCACCCCTTTCCTACCCCTTTCCCCGTTACCTTCACTCCCCTCCTTTCCTACCCCTTTCCCCCTTACCTTCACTCCCCCTTCACTCCCTACCCCCTCTACCCCTTCTCCCCCCCTCTCCACCTCCCCTCTCCACCCCTTCTCCACCCCTTCTCCCCCCCCTCTCCACCTCCCCTCCCCCCCCCCCTCTCCACCTCCCCTCCCCCCCCTCTCCACCTCCCCTCCCCCCCCTCTCCACCTCCCCTCCCCCCCCTCTCCACCTCCCCTCCCCCCCTCTCCACATCCCCCCTACAACCAACCAACCACCGCGGCAGGGGGGCAGAGGGTCACGGCAGGGGTCGGAGTGGGACGTGGCAGAATTCGTACCTGTGGCTCACCCTGGCGGTAAATCACTGGCCAACAACACACAAGGATCCTATTGTTTTTAAGGGGAGGAGGGTAGTATAGTTTTGTCATTTTTTGGAGATAATGATTCCTCCAAACTATTCCCATCAACAGGCCAGCCACCATTATTTTTGTTTATCTGGTCCTGTTTCTTTCCTGGTATACTCAACCAGTGGAAAACTCAACCTAGTGGAAAACTCAACCAATGGAAAACTCAACCAATGGAAAACTCAACCGGTGGAAAACTCAACCGGTGGAAAACCCAACCGGTGGAAAACCCAACCGGTGGAAAACCCAACCGGTGGAAAACCCAACCAGTGGAAAACCCAACCAGTGGAAAACAAAACTGGTGGAAAACCCAACCAGTGGAAAACCCAACCAGTGGAAAACTCAACCAGTGGAAAACCCAACCAGTGGAAAACCCAACCAGTGGAAAACAAAACTGGTGGAAAACCCAACCAGTGGAAAACCCAACCAGCGGAAAACCCAACCAGTGGAAAACCCAACCAGCGGAAAACTCAACCAGTGGAAAACCCAACCAGCGGAAAACCCAACCAGCGGAAAACCCAACCAGTGGAAAACCCAACCAGTGGAAAACCCAACCGGTGGAAAACCCAACCGGTGGAAAACCCAACCAGTGGAAAACCCAAACAGTGGAAAACCCAACCGGTGGAAAACCCAACCGGTGGAAAACCCAACCGGTGGAAAACCCAACCGGTGGAAAACCCAACCAGTGGAAAACCCAACCAGTGGAAAACCCAACCAGTGGAAAACCCAACCAGTGGTAAACTCAACTGGTGGAAAACCCAACCGGTGGAAAACTCAACCAGTGGAAAACCTAACCAGTGGAAAACCCAACCAGTGGAAAACCCAACCAGTGGAAAACTCAACCAGTGGTAAACGTTAACGCCTGATGGATCTCACTCCGCGGGGGTCACCTTAACCCACACAACCACCAACCAAAAAAGAAAAGAGTAAGAGAGAGAGAGGGAGAAAAAAAAAAAAAAAATGGTGGCTAATTCTTCTCTCCTTTCTACCCCCTCCTCCTCCTACTCCTCCGCCTCCCCCACATACTTCCTCCTCCCCTCCCCCTCACACTTCCTCCTCCCCTCCCCCTCACACTTCCTCCTCCCCTCCCCTCTCCCCATCTTCATCCTCTCTCCCCATCCCCAATTCCTCTTCCCCATCCCCAATTCCTCTTCCCCATCCCCAATTCCTCTTCCCCATCCCCAATTCCTCTTCACCATCCCCAATTCCTCTTCCCCATCCCCAATTCCTCTTCTCCATCCCCAATTCCTCTTCTCCATCCCCAATTCCTCTTCCCCTCTCCTCATCTCCCATCCCCCTCCTCTCATCTCCCATCCCCCTCCCCATCCCTCCTCCCCATCCCTCCTCCCCCCTCCCTCCTCCCCCCTCCCTCCTCCCCCATTCCTCTTCCCTCCTCCCCCCTCCCCCATTCCTCTTCCCTCCTACCCCCTCCCTCCTGCCTCGTGCCCTTTCCTACCCACTCCTCAGGCCAGTAATGCAATTTTAGCTGATTTTTTTTCCAGTGAGTAAATAAAGTTTTCGTTGTTTATAAGAATTTTGAGAAAAACGAGTATGATTATTAATGTTTTTCCGGAAGGTTAAATAATTATCATGGTCAGTTCAGATACTCCAAAGAAAATACTTACAAACCGTTGAAATAGACAGCACTTGGCGTGACAATACCTCTGAATTGGTAACAGTTGTCCACCAAACCCTCCATCCATCTCAGTTTTCTTCTCCTTCACCTTCGACAAGTTGGCAATGTTTAGTGGGCAACCATTACTCTCGGGTCCCTTTCTTTAGGAGTAAAGCTGATGAATATTATTATTAATAATAATAACTATCAGTTTTTCATAGTTGTTATTAACCGAGGTATATTCTTATATAAAGTCACACGGGTGTCGGTGGGTGAGATTGTATTTTTCTTAAGAGGAGATTATGTTGTTTGTGAATCGGAATGGCTATTAATTTCTCCGAATCATGCCAAGAAACAGAGTCCCTTATAGTACCATTGAAGACGTCAGTTTTTTTGGCAAAGTTAGGAGGAATCAATAGCCTTCCAATTTACCAATAAGAAAATCTCCCCTTAAAGGATCATGTCACTTGAACCCAGTGAGTGACTGACTGACTGTGGTTCGGTTGTAGATAATGTGAGCGGCCAATCAGATCTCGTGAAGGTAGTATAGGTTCCAGCCCCACTCAGATACGCACAATTTTCTCGTAACCCACTTCTCAAAACAATTTCAAACACATTCATATATATATGTTTGGAGAGTAAATATTTCACAACAACTGAGTGACATAATATTTGTACGAGAGTAATTTAGGATGCTGTCCATGGATTAGGGGCCAGTGATTACTATACGGTGTCACGAAACCCACTGACATAGTACGATTGACCTTATGGCACTGAATGATAAAAGGAATTGGTAACTTGTAATTCTCTGACATCACAGACCTCTACCACCATACCACTATATATACCATCACCACCTTGACCACTATTACCATCACCACCACTACTATAATCACCACCACTACTATAATCACCACCACTACTGTAATCACCACCACTACTATAATCACCACCAATACTATCTTCACAACCACTACCAACACCATCATCACCACCACCATCACTATTACCATCACCATTACCATCACCACCACCATCACCACCCCTTATCACCACCACTCATCACCACCACTCAACCCCCATCCACCCCTCCGGTACCATTACCTTCCATTTCTATCACCCCGACCACCACCACCACCACCACTACCACTATTAGCACCCTTCACCACCAACACCCCAACCCGCACCATCTCGTTAGCAGGTGATGGATGGTGGTGACAGGTGGTGGTGGGATGGGCAGTCAGAAATCTGGGAGGGAAGGAGGGAGGGAGGATGGTTGAAAGTGTGGGAGAGAGGGAGGGAAGGAAGGAGGGGAAGAGATTTGGGAAGAACGGGTGTGTGTGGAAGGAGGGAGAGAGAGAGAGGAGAGAATGAAAGACATGGTTGGTTTAGATTTTAGAGGGAGGAGGAGAGAGAGGGAGAGAAAGGATAGAAGAGTGGGTGTTAACAGGGAAGGGAAGGGAAGGGAACGATGTGTGGTATAGGGGAGATGGATCGTTAGAAAAACAGACATTGGGTGAGGTACAAATAGGTATAGGAACAAAAATGGGTAAGGAGAAGGTAAATTGGTTGGGGTGGGCGTGCAGGGGGTTCAAAAGGTTGGTAGGTAGGCAGGAGTCAGGCATGGAAGGGAGAAAGGGAGGGAGAAAGGGAGGCAAGGTTAAGACGAACAAGGCAGAGTGTGAGACAGGGAGGGAGACAGGGAGATGGGAAGGGAGACAACAGGTAGACAGACAGGGTGAGATGGGTAATATATAAGTAAGAAGGGAGGTTGGGGGAGTAGGAAAAGGGAGAGGAGGAAGGGAGAGGGACGATGAAGAATTAAGGAAGCAAGGGGAGTAGGAGAGTGGACGACTAGGAGTGAGAAGGGGAATCATGTCCAGAGAAAAGGAGGAAGGAAGAAGAGCAAGGAAGTAAAGAGTGAAAGATGAAGGGGAAGGGGAGGGAAGATGGGAGAAAGGTAGATGTATAAAGGGAGGAGAAAGTGCAGATGAAAGGTAGAAATTGAGAGGTATAGGGAGAGAGGGAGAGGGAATGCAGAAAGCGTAAATGGAGAGCAAGGAGAGAAACAGGAGAAAGGGAGAGAAAGGGAGAAATAGAGAGAGAAAAAATGAGGAGTAAGAAAGGGAGGGAGGGAGGGAGGGCACGGAGGGAGACACTGAAATATATAAATGACTCTTGGGCCCAAAATATTAGGCATATACATAGCCTGTTTGTTAACCTTCAGAAAACTAATGAGTAAAAAAAAAAAAAAAAAAAAAAAAAAAAAAACAATACTAATAATTCACATGAGCACTTGATAGGTGAAGGTAATTTTAAACTGGGTAATTATATATGTTGAAAATGTGATGATTTATTGATGATGATTTAGTGATGATGGGGCTGCTTCTGCTCTGGTAATGGATATGATGATGATGATGATTATAGCATAGCTGTCTTTACTGGATTTGTTATGATTATAGGGATTTGGGTTATTGATATTTTGGGATGGTGGTATATAGGCTAGTGGTGGTTGTGGTGATTTTAGGATGGTGATGGTGATGATGGTGATGGTGGGAGTGATGGTGATGGTGGTGGGAGTTGATGGTGATCGTAGTGGTGGTGGTGGTGGGAGGGTAATGGTGGTGATGGTGGGAGGGATGGTGGTGATGGTGGTGGTGGGGAGTGATGGTGGTGGTGGTGGGAGGGATGGTGATTTTGGTGATGGTGCTGGTTGTGGTGGGAGGGATGGATGGTGATGGTGATGATGATGATGGTAATGGAGTACTGGCAAATGTTGTGGTGATGATAATTTGTGATGATGATGGTGGTGATGATGACCGTGGTATAGTTGTGGTGATGGTTATAGTGGTGATGATGATGGTGGTGGTGGTAGTAATTGGTGAAGCAGATAAATTACAATAGAACTGGTGTAGATGCATGAAAGTGATAGTGGTAGTGGTAGTGGTGGTGAACGATGATTATGAAGATGTAGATGACAGTGATAATGATTCCAGTATTAATTAAAAGTGGATGTGATAATGATGATAGACCTGAGGGGGATTAAGATTAGTTAGCGAGTTATTTGGAGACCAGAGAGTCCTCCAAACGGCTTCACGAAACGACACCTATACTGGGGTCGTCAGTTTCGTGGCACAGTTTGGAGGAATCAACACCCTCCAAGTCGTCCACATAAGTTTGGGTCTCTTAAGGGGGTGCGGGAGTAGGGGACAGGCTTGGGAGGGGGGGGGGGAACTGGGGGGGGGGTAGCGGGAATAGGGGGACAGGCTTGGGGTGGGTAGAAAGCCTGTAACCTATTCCCGCACCCCCCAAACCCCCTCCCCCTGACCCACCCAAAACCCTCAGCACCCTCCTAAACCCCCCCCCCCCCCACCAAGCCTGTCCCCCTATTCCCGCACCCCCTTAAGGTACATTGGGGTGCCTTGATTCCTCCAAAGTATGCCAGAAAACAGACTAGATTAACGTAAATAATGGTAACCTGTTGCATGGAATAATTTAGAGAATCAGTTGCACCAGATTTACCAACACGTCCCCTTAATTAATGTTTATGGTCGTTGGGGGGAGAGTAAGTTTATCGTCTCATGTTTGGCTGTTCATCAATTCTCTCCGGCTCTGTAAACGCACACGTGGCGTCTATTTATTTCTTGTTGTTCATTTCGGTTCCTGAGTAGCCAACATATACCTGTTCTCCAGCCTTCATCCTATATAGAGTCCCATCCTCAATCCTTCTAGTCTTCAGTTCTATTATATTCTCATCTCATTATTCTACTCATTCACTTCAGTTCATCATTCCTTCACTTCATCACCCCTTCACTCCTTCACTTCATCGCCCCTTCACTCTTTCACTTCATCACCCCATCAGTCCTTCACTTCATCACCCCATCACTCCTTCACTTCATCACCCCATCACTCCTTCACTCCAATTCATCACCCCTTCACTCTTTCACTTCATCACCCCTTCACTCTTTCAATTCATCACCCCATCGTTCCTTCACTTCATCACCCCTTCACTCTTTCACTTCATCACCCCCTTCACTCTTTCACTTCATCATTCCTTCACTTCATCACCCCATCGTTCCTTCACTTCATCACTCCATCACTCCTTCACTTCATCCCCATTCCATTACCCCCATCACTCCTTCACTTCACCCCCATTCCATTACCCCATCACTCCTTCACTTCACCCCACTCCATTACCCCAATCACTCTTTCACTTCACCCCACTCCATTACCCCCATCACTCCTTCACTTCACCCCACTCCATTACCCCCATCACTCCTTCACTTCACCCCATTCCATTACCCCCATCACCCCCACTTCATCACCCCATCTCTCACCCCTACAAAAATAACTCCCTGCCACACATTTTTTCAGCTCAGCTCCACCTTTTCTTCCATTTTTCCCCCATTACCCACTTTCCATTATACCCCTCTCCATTACCTCCTTCCCACCAGTCCTCCCATTACCCAGCTTTCATTACCCCCTTCTCACCAGCCCCCCCATCACCCAGTACCATTTTGTTTCCTCACACTCCCCCCACACGACCCCCAGTAACATTCTGCCCCCTCCCCATTACTCCCCCTCCTCCCCCTCCCCATTACACACTCCTCCTCTTTACTCCCCCTCCCCATTACTCCCCCCTCCCCATTACTCCCCCCTCCCCATTACTCCCCCCTCCCCATTACTCCCCCTCCCCATTACTCCCCCCCACCCTTCCCAAAGAGCGATAACTCAGAGCCTAACTAGACTCTGGGTTGGACCGCTTCTGGACGGGCCGAATCATTTATTACCTCAGCCGCGTATTTGGCAATTAATACCAAGGCGTCTCCGGGCACCACTACCTCTTCCTTCCCTCCCTCCCTCTCTCTCTGTCTGCCTGCCTCTTTTTCTTCCCTCCCTACCTGCCTCTCTCTTTCTATTCTCTCCTCCCTCCCTCTCTCTTTCTCTTCTCTCCCTCCTGCCTCTCTCTTTCTCTTCTCTCCCTCTCTGCCTCTCTCTTTCTCTTCTCTCCCTCTCTGCCTCTCTCTTTCTCTTCTCTCCCTCCCTCTTCTCTCCCTCCCTGCCTCTCTCTTCTCTTCTCTCTCCCTCCCTGCCTCTCTCTTTCTCTTCTCTCCCTCCCTGCCTCTCTCTTTCTCTTCTCTCCCTCCCTGCCTCTCTCTTTCTCTTCTCTCCCTCCCTGCCTCTCTCTTTCTCTTCTCTCCCTCCCTCCCTGCCTGCCTCCCTCTTTCTCTTTCCTCCCTGCCTGCCTCCCTCTTTCTCTTTTCTCCCTGCCTCCTTCTCTTCCTTCCCTGCCTCCTTCTCTTCCTTCCCTACCTCTTTCTCTTCCCTCCCTCCCTCTTTCTCTTCCCAACCTCCCTCCTTCCCTGTCTGCCTCTTTCTCTTCCCTCCCTCCCTCTTTCCTTCCCTGCCTCCCTCTTTCTTTTCTCTCCCTACCTGTCTAACTTAGTCTGACCAAAGAACGAGGGAAATAGCCCCCATGTGATAACCTTTTTTCATTTTGCTTTTCTTGTGCTGGTCTGACTGGGAGGAATAGCGCTTCCTTATCGTCTAAACCTATGAATGACGACCTGTTAACTTGTCTCACATTATATTAGTCATATACGAATTTATTAAGGTGCTATTTAAATGGGAAACTGCAATTATTTGTATCATTTGGACGTTAGTTCTGCTTCCACCTGGCAAGAAAAATTGTATTATGATAGTCTCAGAAAAAATGCATTACTTTGTGCTCATGACTGGACCGACGGGCACTCCACCATGACACTGTCTTTGAATATATAACCTTCTGGGTAAGTTACGATGCAAACAGGCACTCCACCTAGAGACTGTCTATTATTTTTAGTGCCACAAGGCCTCTGTTATCTGGCACTGGGATGCTACTACTGCTGTGACTTGTTCCAAAAGAGGTTAGAATTATACATTGTTGTTGGTAAATATTTATGAAGGCTCCTGATATCTCCAACTAGCGACATGAAAAAACGAAACATCAGTATAAGTGTTGTATTTATGGGCCAATGCAAAAGAATGACTAGTCTACAAATAAAAAAAAAAAAAAAAAAAAATTGTTACCCCATTAAATATGCAGTCGCTGGGGGTGGGTCGGGGGGAGGGTGATGATGGCTACGGTACGGTACGGTACGGTCGGGCACACCACCACTACTACTACTACTACTACTACTACTACTACTACTACTACTACTACTACTACTACTACTACTAATAATAATAATAATATAATAATAATAATAATACCATCACCACTACTACTACTACTACTACTACTACTACTACTAATACCATCACCACTACTGCTACTACTACTACTACTACTACTACTACTACTACTAATACCATCACCACTACTACTACTACTACTACTAATACCATCACCACTACTACTACTACTACTACTAATACCATCACCACTACTACTACTACTACTACTACTAATACCATCACCACTACTACTACTACCACCACCACCACCACCACTATTACTACTACTACTACTACCACTACCACTACCACTATTACTGCTACTACTACCATCACCACTATTACTACTACCACCACCACTACCACCACCACTATTACTATTACTACCACTACCACTACCACCATGAGGCTGTTTTGGAATATGGCCCATAGACCTGTACATATATACGTGGGGACCCTCATCCCTGGTTGAGGTTAACCCAAGATAAGCATCACATTAATCGCTTTTAACCGCTCAAAAGGATTCGTCTGGCCATGAGATTACGGCCCTTGTCTGGAGAGTGACGTATCGCCCGTGCCCATACCTCTCTCTCTCTCTCTCTCTCTCTCTCTCACACACACACACACACACACACACACACACACACACACACACACACACACACATTCTCCTCCTCTCTCTCTCTCTCTCTCTCTCTCTCTCTCTCTCTCTCTCTCTCTCTCACACACACACACACACACACACACACACATTCTCCTCCTCTCTCTCTCTCACATCCTCCTCCTCCTCCTCTCTCTCTCTCTCTCTCTCTCTCTCTCTTTGGTGTTGTTGGTGATGTTGTTGTTGTTGTTGTTGTTGTTGGTGCGTTGACGATAATAATTGTTTTTGTTGTTGCTGTTGTAGGAGGTGTTGGTGATGGTGGTAGTAATTATTTAGTGGTGGTGAAGATCGTGATGTGATGCTGCATGATGGCGTATGTGGTGTCAGATGTGATGTAGTTGGTGGTGATGATGTTTGTGGTGGTGGTGGTGATAGTGGTGGTGGTGGTGATAGTGGTGGTGGTGGTGGCGGCGTTGATGTTAGTGGTGGCGGCGTTGATGTTAGTGGTGGCGGCGGTGATAGTTAGTGGTGGTGGCGATGATAGTGATGGTGGTGATGTTAGTGGTGGCGGAGGTGGTGATGTTAGTGATGGTGGTGATGCTAGTGGTGTACTGTTGGTGGTGTCAGGGGTATAAGGCTATGTACAATTACCTCCACTTCCGCGTTGCCCACCAAACCTTGTCAGTGCCAGCCTCGCCTGAAACCAGAAGCCCGAACAACGAGTGAACAAAATTCCGAGTACTCATTGCTGCGAGGGAAGGTGTATAGGATGGAGGACTGGTATAGAAGCAGAGGATGAGGGATGTGTAGGAAGGGAAGGGAAGGGAAGGGAAGGGAAGGGGTAATCAACGGTAGGAATGGAGGGGCTGAGGTAGCTATCATTGTGACCCATTTAATTATCCATCCCCATTTATAACTACTACCAACGTCACCACAACAGACAATCACCATTATTATCACTGTAAACATAAGCTTTATTAGAAACCCTATGAAGAAATACTGATCGGTCACTATGGTTGTTCAGTGAATGTATGTATGTATGTTTGCTCGACTCTTCTCACGTTTAGTATAAAAATCAGTGACTTGCTGCATTGAACACCATTATTATTTAACTACTCTTTACATATTGTGGCAAGTTTTTTATATTTCTTTTTATTCTATGCATTCATATGTGTTGTTTCTTGGCATTTATGTACAGCTGCAGGAATGTGATGCATTCCTCTAGACATCTGGTAGGCTATCATTACCAACACCACTACCTTCACCACTAATACCTTCGTGCACCATTACACACCACAATCACTACCAAAAACACTACTTCTACAACTACTGCCTCTATTGCAACTTTCTCTATTACAACTACCTCTATTACAACTACCTCTATTACAACTACCTCTATTACAACTACCTCTATTACAACTACCTCCATTACTACTACCTCTATTACTACTACCTCTATTACTACTACCTCTATTACTACTACCTCTATTACAACTACTTCTACCACTAATACCTTCGTGCACCATCACACACCACTACCACTACCCTTATACTTCCACCACTACTACTACCTCTACCAGTACTACCTCTACCACTACTACCTCTACCACTACTACCTCTACCTCCACCACCACCACCCCCACCACCCCCACCACTAATACCTTCGTGCCCCATCACACACACACACAACCACAACCACTACCACTACCAAGGACCCTGTGTAATAACGGGTCCAGGGTGTTCAGACCACAACTCTCCGGGCCATCTCCAAAACAAAGAAACAAGGTGACCATTTCCTCGAGTTTGCTCCTCATTTTTCGTCCGAGGAGAATCTAATCTGCCTCCTCCCTCCCCCCACTCCTCAATCCCTCCCTTCCCCTTCCCTTTCCCTCCTTCCTTCTCCTTCCTCCCTTCCCCTTCCCTCCCTCCACACACACACACACACACACACACACACACACACACACACACGGTTAAAACTTCACGACCCCTCACTTCTTGCCACCAACATACATTTACACTGACACAACACATTTTCCTTCCCCCATCCACCATGTAATTCTCTCTCTCTCTCTCTCTCTCTCTCTCTCTCTCTCTCTCTCTCTCTCTGAAGCAGGTGCAGAAAGAGGAAAATAAAAAGTAACTTACGCGCATCAGTGAGGAAAGAGAACATATTAAAGAGGTGTGCAAGAGATGGAGGGGGAGGAGAAAATAAAAACACGAGAAGTTATTTAGTTTAGGTTTAGTGAAGTTTTTAGGCGAGGTAAGAAATTGAAGAATGGTGAGAGACACGAATGATGAGGATGAGTGAGGAAGTGGGGGTGGAGGAGGAGGAGGAAGAGGGAGGCGGGAAGAAGTTAAGAGGAAGAATAGGGAAAGGGGAAGAAGAGGGAAAGGAGGAAAAAGAGGAAAAAGAGGAAGAGAAGGAGGAGGAGGGGAAGAAGGAAGGAGAGGAAGAGCAGGAGGGAATATGAAAAATGAAGAAATGAATGAGTGAGGAAGTGTGAGGTGTGGGACAACAGGAAAGACATTTTGAGGAAGAATTACAGTATATATTAGACCAGGCCAAAAATATTACTGGTATTGGAACAGAAATTCGATGTTATTCTGAATATAAGAAGGCATTGGTGAGCATGTAGGTGAGGATGATGATGGAATAATTAAGGATTGGATGAGAAATTGAAGTAGAAAGCGAAGATGAGTGATATATAGGAGGGGTCGTAAAAAAAAAAGAGAAGAGATAAATAAAGACAAATTAGCACGTGAGAGAAATGTACTTTACACAAAAACATGAAGCGATCGATAAGAAAAAGATGAAGAAAAGGCAGCTAAGAAAATGCAGAGAAGAAATAAGGAAACACACACACACACACACACACACACACACACACACACACACACACACACACACACACAAAATCAGAGCAGAGTAAGTGAAGAAGTAGGTAGCAGGAATGAAGGAGAATGAGAGGAGCAAGGGGAGGATTGGATTAGGAGAAGGAGGAAGAAGATAAAGAAAGAGAAGAAGAAAAGGAGTGGAGGAGAAGTAGGAGGAATAGGAAGAAGATGGAAAAGAAATAAAAGAAGAGAAGGAGAAGGGGTAGCAGAAGTAGTAGTAGTAATAGTAGTAGTAGTAATAGTAGTATTAGTAATAGTAGTATTAGTAATAGTAATAGTAGTAGTAGTAGAAATAGTAGTAGTAGTAGAAATAGTATTAGTAGTAGAAATAGTAGTAGTAGTAATAATAGTAGCAGCAGTAATAGTAGTGGTAGTGGTAGTAGTAGTAGTAGTTGTAGTAATAATAATAATAGTAGTAGTAGTAGTAGTATAATAGTAGAAGTAAGGGGAAGAGGAGTAGGAGGAAGAAAAGGAGGAGGAAGAGAAGTAGAAGAAGAGAGGGAGGTAGCCAACATCTCTTCGTCTGTGGTTCATATATACGTATACGGGAGGCCGGGGGAGCAAATCGGCCAAGGTGATGTGGTAGTTGCTAATGAGAGGGTGTGGGTCGACATTACCCACTCCCCAACCCACCCCATCACCCTCGGCGGGGACCCAACATGTCATTTCTCTCCTATTCATTACAAAAGCGTGTCATTTGGAGTGTAATTTCGCAGGCCAAGTGGGGGTTTGGGGTGAGCCGAGGGAGGCCTGAAGGGGGAAGAGGAGGAGGAGAAGGAGGAAACGGTGGTGGAGGCTTGGAGGGTGAGGTAGGTGCCTGGTGGTGTTGTTGGTGGTTGGTTGGTTGGTTATCTGAGGAGACACCTGCGTTGGGTTGGCTTCCTCAGATCATCATGACGACGCAGCAGTCAGTCAGTAATTGTTGTTGTTGTTGTTGTTGTTGTTGTGGATGAAGTGGAAGCAAGGCATCTATTAATTATTGTTTATCGCGTGATGTTTTGACAAGTTTTTTTTTTATATAAATTTTCGACCAATATAAACCATTTAGGCCGGAAATCAGCATCATTAGTTACACATGTGCAAAGAAATCAGTGTCAGGAGGTCACATAAGGTATTTCAAAACTGTACATTACATACATACATACGAACATGGGAAATCTACACCACTAGGGGCCATAAAAAAAAAAAAAAAAAAAAAAAAAAAAACAGAAATGAAACGAACCAAATGGCGAGGCGTGTGGACGAGAGTAATGAATGGTTTGAAGATATCCAACTGCAGGCCTTGTCTCTCACACTCCACTTGTCTTGTGTCCTCCTCCTCCTTCATGTCTCTTCTCTTTCTTCTTCCTTTTTTCTTCTTCTTCTTCTTCTTCTTCTTCTGTTTCTTCTTCTGTTTCTTCTTCTCTTTATTGTTCTGCTTCTTCTTCTTCTTCCTTTTTTCTTCTTCTTCTTCTTCTTCTGTTTCTTCTTCATTTTCTTCTTCATTTTCTTCTTTTTCTTATTTTCTTCTTATCTTTCTTCTTCTTTTCTTCTTTTTCTTCTTCTTTCCTTCTTCTTTTCTTCTTCCTTCTTCTCTTTCTTCTTCCTTCTTCTTCAATTTCCATTCGTCTTTTATCCTTCTTTTTCATGTCTCTTTTTTTCTTCCTTCTTCTTTTTTTCCTTTCCTTCCTTCTCACTCGTCTTGTGTCCTAATCCTTCATTTATCTTCTTTCTTCCCTCTTCTTCTTCCTTTTCATTTCCATTTGTCTTTTATCCTCCTTCATTTCTTTTCTTCCTTTCTTCTATCCTTCTCACTTGTCTTATGTCCACCTCTGTCCTCCTCTTTCCTTCTCTTTCCTTTTCCTTTCTTCCCTCTCTCCTTCTTTCTTCCCTTTTGTACTTCATTATTATTATTATTATTATTATTATTATTATTATTATTATTATTATTATTATTATTATTATTATTATTATTATTATTATTATTATCATCATTGTTATTGTTATTGTATTGTTATTGTTATTGTTATTGTTATTATTATGAGTATTGTTATTGTTATTGTTATTGTTATAATTTTTATTTTTAAGGGGAGGTTTTCTTGTTGGTGAATTTGAAGATCTCTGATTCCTCTAAACTATGCCACGAAACAGATCCCCAATTAGTATACCACTGAGGGCGTCTGTTTCCTGGTATATTATGAAGGAATCAGTAGCCTTCCAATTCACCAACAAGAGAATCTCCCCTTTAAGGAATTCGGGAATCAATATACACGCAGAAAAAAAATCTGAATATGAGGAATATATATTGTAGTTTTCTCAACATCCCTCCCTCTACCCTTAGCTCTCTCTCTCTCTCTCTCTCTCTCTCTCTCTCTCTCTCTGGAAAGACTTATAATATTATATGATCACTATTAAACTAATCCAATAAAATGTGATGATACGCTGGAAATCCAAATCACATGGCATTACCTGTTAATACTCATGTTACACGAGGTCCCATCGTCTATTACCGTGAGCCACAATGGGCTTGGTAATGGGTTACATCCGATGGTTTCCAGGTCGGTTCAGGAAACGTGAGAAGAGATGGGCTGTTCCAGGTGTGTTGGTGATGGGACACACATGATGCCTTCCCACCCACCCCAACACACACACACACACACAGACTGACACAGACACACACACACACAAACACAGAGACACACACAGACTGACACACACACACACACACACACACACACACACACACACACACACACACACACACACACACACACACACACACAGACAAACACACACACACAGACAAACACACACACAAACTCTCTGACTAAAACGTATAGACTTACTATTTTATCTTTTCCATCTATAATCCTTTTTTTTTTCATTAATTTCTTACCCTCACTAACACCACTTCCACTATTTTTCACCATAACATCACTATTCCTTTCCACTCAGTTTCCTCCCAAACCTCACACACCTCATTCCTTTACTCCCACTACCACTTTCACTACTCTATAGGTTTTCACTCCTCATTCAGTATCTTTCCATCTTATCCTTTCTGTGTTTGAGTTCATTCATTCACTGCCACCTTCACCAGCACCAGTATCAGTCCAAGCATCCATCCCCTGTCCCTCTCCACTCCTCCCTATCCATTCCTGAGCTCCCCCCTCCACCACTACACTACTATACCGTCAACACCAACACCAGCCGCCACACCCTATATCCTTTGCCCATCCTTCTCCACTTCGTCTTCGAGAACACCATAACATCTTCCCCTCATTCCTCACCCAACTTCCTCTACCTTTCCCATCCATCCTCCTCCACTACCACCACCACCACCACCACTTCCTCCACTACCAATTCCACCTGCTGGTCCCCTCATCCCCTACCCAGTCTTCCACACTACCACCATCTCCTCTTCCCCTCATCCCTAATCCCCCACCCAGCCTTCTCCAATACTAATCCCACCTCCTTCACATCCACAACCACCACCATCACCTCCTCCCTATCCCACTACCACTACCCCAACCCCCTTCCCATCCCCATCCCCCACCAGTACCCAAACCCCCTTCCCATCCCCATCCCCCACCAGTACCCCAACCCCTTTCCCATCACCATCCCCCACCAGTACCCCAACTCCCTTCCCATCACCATCCCCCACCAGTACCCCAACTCCCTTCCCATCCCCATCCCCCACCAGTACCCCAACCCCCTTCCCATTCCCATCCCACACCCAGCCTTCTCCACTGAGCCGACCCTCCAATTTATCCCCTTCACCCTCTGAGCAGTAATAATAATGACAGTAATATTGGGAAGAAGGAGGAGGACAATCCATTACTATTTATATACCTGAGTAAACACAAGGCAGGGGGAGGGAGATGGAGGGCTGGGTAGATAAAGAGAGAGCGATAGAAGGGTGGAGAGATAAATATGGGGATTGAGAGGTAGAAAGACAAAGATGGAGATTAAGAGGAGGAGAGATAACGATAGGGACTGGGAGATGGAGAGATACATATGAAGATTGAGGGGTGGAGAGTTAGTGTTGGAGATGCAGAGAGGAAGATAGCGAGGTCGAGAAGCAGATATATACGACTGATGGAGGCATTGGGGAAAGATAGAGGATGATGTGTTATAAAGGAATTGAGGGACTAAGGTGGATTTTGAAACTGATAAAGGGTTAGAGGAAAAGGAAAATGGAGGATTGCAGTGAAAAATGTAAATAGTTTCTATATCCTCTTCTTTCGCTTGTCATGATAATACGAAAAACTGAAACAGTGATTTAAAGAAACTGTTATATGAGGAATACGAGATAGTTAATGACAAACAATAAGTGATAATAAACATATAAGCGGAAGAGGAAGTGAAATCTTAGGCAGAGGTGTAGGCTGAAATTTAGACAAAAGTCGAGGCTGAAGAAAAAGGGAAAGTTTAGGTTGCATTCGTCGCAGCCAAGGAAGCAAAGGACAGACAGCCGGAAAACACAAACCGTGAACCAAACCAAAAGAAACGACTGGCCGGCAAATGGTCACCTCTCAGCTGCTAAATTTGGCCAGGGTAACAGAGCCGGTCCGTAACTCAGACCAAATGACCGCCAATCACACAAACAGAGACCACAGCGTTTCGAAAGAGAGAGAGAGAGAGCTAGAGAGGAGGTGAGGAGGAGGAGGGGGTCGGGTAGGGAAGGGAGGAGATGTTGACTTCTTTTTTATTCCTCTCTTGTTCCTTCCTTCCTTCCTTCCTTCCTTCCTTCCTTCCTTCCTTCCTTCCTTCCTTCCTTCCTTCCTTCCTTCCTTCCTTCCTTCCTTCCTTCCTTCAGCAGTGTGTTGGAGATGAGTACACACTTTGACCCAAATTTTCTCACTGTTCTTCTCTTCGCTTATCCTGCACTTACGAAATTTGTTGGTGATATGTTTTGTTTCCATGTCTCTCTACATTTTCTTTGGCATTTTCTCGAGGTCTCTGTCTGTCTCGGCAACACTCACATTTCTGTTCATCTCTTACTTAACTTTCTTCTTGATTAGGGTTGTCATTCTTCAGCACAACTCTTTTTTTTTTTTTTTTTCTTGATACTGCAATTCCACCTACAATACTCTCCTCCCACTCACTGTCTCACATTCTCTTCTTCACCACGATTTTTGTTTTCCTATTTTGACTCCTATCTCTCTTTGCACCTTCTTCTTACATAATAATTAATCCAAAGTCAGTGTCTATCCTATACCTCCTACATTAGTATTTTCATCACCCCCTCTCCCTCACCCCCTCTCCCTCACCCCCTCTCCCTCACCCCCTCACCCTCTCCCTCATCCCCTCACCACCTCTCCCTCACCCCCTCCCCCTCTCCCCCTCCCCCTCTCCCCCTCCCCCTCTCCCTCACCCCCTCCCCCTCTCCCTCACCCTCACCACCTCTCCCTCACCCCCTCTCCCTCACCACCTCTCCCTCACCCCCTCTCCCTCACCACCTCTCCCTCAATTCCTCTCCCTCACCCCCTCTCCCTCCCTCTCTTTGGTGCTTCTTCTTACATAACTAATAATCCAAAGTCAGTATCTCTCCTATACCTTCTACATTAGCCTTTTTATCAACCCTTCTACTCGACGTTTTCTCTCACTTTACCCTTTCCTTCACTATAATGTTTTTCACAGCAGCACCGATAGTGGGATGATGAAACGCACTTATTCTTCGCATCTCACCTCTAGTCTATAATATATCAAGTTATACACAAGGTTAGATAGATCATTTTGAAACCATCTCTCTCTCTCTCTCTCTCTCTCTCTCTCTCTCTCTCTCTCTCTCTCTCTCTCTCTCTCTCTCTCTCTCTCTCTCATATGCTCTTTTGTCCTTTCTTCACTTCCCACCCCCACCACCACTACCACCGCCACATTGTTATAGCCATTCCTATATATTATTTTTCACCCCGTCAATATCCAAGAAGGTTAATTAATTAGGGACGATGTCATTATAAGATATCAAAACCCCTTTTCACTTATCCTATATACTCTTCCTCCTCTCTTAATAATTCTCCTTCCTTTATCTTTCTTCTCCCTCTCTTAATAATTCTCCTTCCTTTATCTTTCTTCTCCCTCTCTTAATAATTCTCCTTCCTTTATCTTTCTTCTCCCTCCTTTATCTTTCTTCTCCCTCTCTCTTTTGTATTACCTCTTCCCCTCTACGACACGCATTCTTTCACTTCTCTTCTCGGTTATTAGTTCCTACTCACACACCTTCCTCCCACATTTTCTCTCCTGTACCCAGCATTTAATTTAACTTCCCTTCACGTCGTTCCTCTTCTCCCTTACTTATTTATTCTCTCATCTCTTCACATCCTTTCTGCCCACTCACTTCACTCTCTCATTTCTTCTTCAGGACTTTCCACACATATTTACCTTCGCACTCTCCATCTCCTCTCCTCTCCTCTTTCTTCATCCACGTTCCCTTCCTCTACTCCCATTCCTTTACCTTCCTTCCCCATTCGCACCATCTCCTTTTCCTCCTCTTCTTTAACACTCACTCTCCTACAATCTTTCTGCACTCTTTCTTAACCTCTACTCTCACTCTTCCTATTCTTTTTCACACTCCCTCATTCCCTCCCTCCCTCTCTCTTGCACCCCCTCTCATTTCCACTCCAATTTCTCTCATTTTTACACTCGCGCAGGCTTTAAACTCACTCTAAATCCCACCCTTTTCCACACTCCCTCTATCCCTCCCAACTCGCTCTCACACTTTCTCTTCTCTTTTCCCTTCCACACTTCCTCTACCCCCCCCCCTCCCTCTCCCCTTCTCATAAATCGCTCCTCATCCTTCTCCTGCTCCTCCTATCCACTTTCCATCACCGCTTGTCTCTCTCTCTCTCTCTCTCTCTCTCTCTCTCTCTCTCTCTCTCTCTCTCTCTCTCTCTTTCTTTTTCATCCTCTCCTCCCACTCATTTTATTTCACCCTCTCATCCCACTTTTCTTTAATTCTTCGTCTCATTCCCTTTTCCACTCCCTACCATTCATCAACCATCATTTCCCTTTCCTACCTTTCCCAATTCCACCTGTGCGCGCGAGTACACACACATACATACATACACAAACACACATTTCTCTTCCTTCTCTCTTTCCCCCTCTCCCTCTCATATCACCTCCTCTAACTCTCACCCCTCACTACCCCCCTCTCTCTCTCTTATATCCTCTCCCTCTCTATTTTTCTCTCTCGACTCTTTGCTTCTCTGTGTCTCAGCCCCCTTCTCTTTATCTCTTACCTCCTCTCGCTCTCTATTTTTCTCTCTCGACTCTTTGCTTCTCTGTGTCTCAGCCCCCCTCTCTCTATCTCTTACCTCCTCTCGCTCTCTATTTTTCTCTCTCGACTCTTTGCTTCTCTCTGTCTCTCCTCCCCAACTCCTCCTCCTCCTCCTCCTTTCCTCATACCTCAGTCCCGGCCTAATCACTGTGGTCTGGGGAGGTAACATGCACTTTTCCTTGTCGATGGCTAATCAGGGGCACTTGGAAGTAGCAATCTGGCGGCGTCTGGGGCAAAGTTACTGGCCAGCATCAGGGTGGGGTGGAGGGGGAAGGGGGGCAGAGGGAGGGAGGGAGGGATGGCTGGGGCAGTGACGGGGCCAGCAGGGGTGTGTCGTCAGGGGGTTGGGGATGAGGGTAGGGTCATGGATGGCCATAAAGAAAACGGGGTAGAGAAATACGGCATGAAGGCGAATCAGCTGATCATCGATATTAACCATAATCTCGAAGTAAAATACACTGGATATTACCGCTCCTCGCTGACTTATGGCTCTCGAATTAACAGTTTACCTTCGTTAATGGGTCGGCTGTCCTCCCCCTCCCCAAGGTCCCCCTGAAAATGTTGGCGGGTACTAAAGCCCTGGATGGATTGGGTATGATTAAAAAGACGCCAGGCTGCCCATCACGGCTGCTGGCCCGAGTTATGGCGCCTCTTTTACACATATGCTCTCGATAATTTGAGCACGGATGTCCATTCTTAGGGCCGGGGAGTTGCTGAAATCTTGGCCAAATTATGGATTATCACGATAATAGGTGAGTGCAGGCCGGGGTTAATGTTTATAACTGTCAATATTGGCGTGAAGATGTTGGGTATTACGGGCCCCCTGCCAACTTATGGAATGCCAATGGTTGAGGCTGTTTTCAAGGAGGATCGCTGCATGAGTGAGGCAGGGGAGGGTGAAGATCTTTTTGGAAGGGGATATAAGAAAATTTTTGAGGTGGGGCGAGTCGCGAGTGGATTGGAATTAATAAGGTAGAGAGAGAGAGAGTGAGTCTTAGCGAGATTGGTGTAATGGAGAATCTCAGAATATTTTAGCTTGGGCGAGAATGGAAAGATGTGGTTACTTACTTACTTGGGGAAGGTGTGGCTGTCACGATGGTTAGATAATAACCGAGGCTATTTTAGGAGGCAATGTATATACAATTTATATATAAGAGACTGCGAGGGGAGTAGCGCATGTCTGGGTACCGAGAGGAGAGGAGAAGAGAGGAGAGTAGTGCTGTAAGTTGTTGCTGGAGGTGGAGTTTAAATTAAGGGACCTCCTGTCATACTGTCGGCAAACTAGAAGCAGAATGGGTCCTCCAAACTTTGCCACAGAACAGACGATCACGGCGAGACTGAAGCAATCTGTGTATGTGTGTTTTTTTTATATATACATACGTTAGGAATCAGTGACCTTTATTTTTCCAGCAACGTAACAGGACCCCATAGGACCCTGTGATCGTGTAAGAATGTTGGAGGCTGCTGACTCCACCTGACCATGCCACGCAACAAGCTCCTACCGTATAGATGGTGTTTCGTGGCAATATTTGAAGGAATCTTTTATCTTCATTTTTTCAGCAACGTCTCAGGTCCCTTGAATGACTGTCTAAATGAGATTAACTTGAGGCAGCCGTGTGTTCTTCAGGCGTCTGGAAGAATGTTCAGGCTTATACATTGTTCAAGTTATTGTTCGATGTTCATGTTCGTTCCAGACTGTTGTTGTTCTCTCCATTCTGTTGTTGTTCTCTCCAAACTGTTGTTGTTCTCTCCAGACTGTTGTTCTCTCCATCTGATTTTGTTAGTCTTTCCAGACTACTGTTATTGTTCTCTCCACACTGTTATTATTCTCTCCAGACTGCTGTTATTGTTCTTTCCATTCTGTTATTATTCTCCCCAGACTGTTGCTGTTCTTCCCAGCCTGTTGTTGTTGTTGTTATTTGCAGTCTGTTAATATATTCACACTGTTGATGTTCCATATTATAATGCATTCTATTTGTTTTTCTAGCCTAATGGCGTAAGAGTAGAGTAGAGTAGAGAGGTCAGTAATGAAGACGAGTAGTTAAGGATGATGGAGTCGCTGGGGCGGGGCATTGCAAGACGATGTGTTGCTGCAAGATGAGTAGGTTGTAGGACCACGTTTTTGCAAGGACGAGTCGATTGCAATTACCTTTTTTTTGGCAAGATTGGAGGCCATTATGTGATCGGAAGGGGAGTGTTTTGATAGAGGCTGCTGTGGCGAGTGGTGTTGTAAGGGCGTGTTATTGCAATGCTCTGGTGAATGAGATAAAAGGGTGAATATTGCAGCTCTACTCTATGTGCTAGGCAAGGGCCGTGTTTTTAAGTGTTGCAGGAACGAGTTAAGTTCAATCGGAGCGTGTGATGTTTTACCGGAGTGTGTGTGTGTGTGTGTGTGTGTGTGTGTGTGTGTGTGTGTGTGTGTGTGTGTTGCAAGGGCAAGTTTCAGCGAAAGTTATCGACATTCTCCACTTTGTACTATTCCAAATTGTACATTGAGCCTACATACTGTACACTTCCACATTATACACTTCCACATATTACACTTCCACATATTACACTTCCACATATTACACTTCCACATTGTACATTTCCACATTGAGCACTTCCACACTGTACACTCCCACAAACTTTACACATCAACATTGAACACACCCACATTTGTACTGTTTCACATTCTCCACTCCATATAAACCCATTCTGTACTCTTTCACATTTCTAAAAACATAGGAAAGGATTAATTCAAGTCAAGGGGTTGAGATGCTGACATTGGTGAACCGGAGGCTGATAATTCCCTCCTATTTCTTTACGTCTTCAACTTCCTATACTCTCTTCCTCTTCTTCTGTTTCTTCCATATCTCTACTCCCCCTTTTCCTCTAACTCTATTCCCTCTCTTCCTCTAACTCTACTCCCACTTTTCCTCGAACTCTACTACTCCTCCTCCTCTTCCTTTTACTTTAACTCTGCTCCTCCTCTTCCTCTTCTCTTACCCTATTCTTTCTCTCCTCTTACTCAATTCTTTTTTTTCCCTCTACTCGTACCCTATTCTTTCTCTTCCTATTAACTCATTATTGCTCATCCTTTTACCCTCTGACCCAAGGAACTGAACACCTCTTTCTTATTATATATTTGTGCTTGTGTTTAACTTGAAATGATGAAAACTAATCTTAAGTATGTGTTTATATAATGAGTGATAAAGATTAGTCAGTACAGATCAGTAGCCATGATAGTGACAGGGTAGACTAAAAACTAACAGCGAAATAGATACGAAAGGCAGTGGACAATTTCAACTTTGGATTTTATGGTGTTATGTAATTTTACTATGATGTGTTGGAGTACTCGGTTTATTGTAGAAATATTAACCCTTTTACCAATCTGTGGGTGTTTTTGAAGACGGGTGCAAAACACGGACTCTTGACTCCTGCTGCTGTATGAAACTAGAAGAACGTGTGAGAGAAATTTATATTAATTATTTGAGCAGACCAGTTACACCAAGTAAAATCTAAATGATAAATAAAAAAAATATTATTGCTACACTATAAATTGGAATACTGTTTTATTGAGATATTTTGAAGAATATTTTGCCACTCTCTTTCTAAGAAGCCTTTAAGACGACATTGTTCATCGGGATATCAAACACCAACGAAAAAGGATAAAATATTCTTGGATAAATGAAGACCTTGATATTGTCTGACTATGATATACACGAAACTCTTATGGGTGTAAAGTCAGTACGAGGATAAATAGAAACAGAACCCAAGGAGATGAGATGAGATGAGAATGGAGGTGGGAGGGGGGTGGGAAGGGGAAGGGAGTGGAATAAACAAAGAACAGACAAAGAGATGTGGAGAAGTTTTGGTAGATGCCTTTATCTTGCAGTGGGCTAATTACGAATGACCCGTGATGATGAAGATGATGATGATGGTGATGATGAGGGTCGTGATGGCGGTGTTGAAGGGGTGAATGGGTTGCAGAAGTGTGGTTTTCGATGAGTGAGTGTGTTGCAAGGGTGTAGTATTAGAGGAGGGAGTAGGGTTGCAAGTGCAATATTTAGCCGTGATGAGTGGCCAGCGAGTGTGTTATTGGGAGAGTGTGTGTGCTGCTAATGTGGACTGTTGCAGGGATGAATGGGTTGCTAATGTGTGCTGTTGCAGTGGTGAATGGGGTGCAAGAATGTGTCATTGTAGGGGAGGCTGGAGGACGAGACTGAACCTGGCACTTGTTGTCCTGAGTTGTTGTAGGAATTAATGGCTGCATGGGGCTTCTCTCTTGTGACAGAAATGGTGAGCGTGTTTCAAATGTGTGTGTGTGTGTATTTGTTTGTGTGTGGATTTGTGTGTGGGGGTGGTGGGTGGATTTGTGTGTGTGTGTGTGGATTTGTTTGTGTGTGTGTGTGTGTGTGTGTGTGTGTGTGTTAGTGTGTGTGTGTGTGTGTGTCTGTGGATTTGTTTGTGTGTGGATTTGTGTGTGGGGGTGGGGGGTGGATTTGTGTGTGTGTTTCAAAAGTGTGTGTGTGTGTGGATTTGATTGTGTGTGTGATTGTGTGTGTGTGTGTGTGCATTAGTGTGTGTGTTTGTGTGTAGTGTGTGTGTTTGTGTATAGTGTGTGTGTGTGTGTGTGTGTGTGTGTGTGTGTTGGGGGGAGGGTGTGTGGATTTGTGTGCGTGTTTCAAAAGTGTGTGTGTGTGTGTTGTGTGTGTGTGTGTGTGTGTGTGTGTGTGTGTGTGTGTGTGTGTGTGTGTGTGTGTGTGTGTGTGTGTGTTGCAAGGGGTTGTACAGGTACGTTGTTGCAGGGAAAATATGTGTACCTTAAAATTAATGTGGTGAGCAGATAAAATATATTGGAGATAGAGGAAGGAGAGGAGTGTTTGATGCCAAGGTAAGCAAGATGCGACGTTAATGTATTAGTGTTGTAAATGATGTGTGTTGTAAGGGATGTGTTTGTTGTGAGGGATGTGTGTTATAAGGGATGTGTGTTTTAAATTTGATGTGTGTTGGAAGTGATGTTAGTTGGAAGGTTGTAAGGGATGTGTTTGTTGTAAGGGATGTGTTTGTTGTGAGGGATGTGTTTGTTGTGAGGGATGTGTTTGTTGTGAGGGATGTATGTGTTGTAAATGATGTGTTTGTTGTGAGGGATGTGTTTGTTGTAAGGGATGTGTGTTGTAAGGGATGTGTGTGTTGTAAGTGATGTGTGTTGTAAGGGATGTGTGTTGTAAGGGATGTGTTTGTTGTGAGGGATGTGTTTGTTGTGAAGGATGTGTTTGTTGTGAGGGATGTGTTTGTTGTGAGGGATGTGTGTTGTAAGGGATGTATATTGTAAGGGATGTTTGTTGTGAGGGATGTGTGTAGTAAAGTATGTATGTTGTAAGGGATGCATATTGTAAGGAATGTGTGTTGTAAGGGATGTATGTTGTAAGGGATGTGTATAGTAAAGTATTTGTGTTGTAAGGGATGTGTGTTGTATGGAATATGTTTGTTGTAAGGGATGTGTGTAGTAAAGTATGTATGTTGTAAGGGGTGTGTGTTGGAAGGTTAAGAGGACATGTGGGGAGTGTCACAATAAGATTAATGTGGTGTCGCCTGCATTACTCTCCTCTGTGTGTGTGTGTGTGTGTGTGTGTGTGTGTGTACATTGAAAAGCAGTCTCGTGAATTTAGAGTAACAGACATTGATGGTTTTATAAGAGCACTCCCATCCAATGTTCCTTGCTTTGGAGTTGAGGTATTTGGCTGAGCATCATTCGTTAAAAGGAGATCACCTATAAAGGGGCTTCTCGTTTGGATGCTCCAGATTCCTCCAATCTTCTGTATATCACGCAACAGACTCAGTTAGTATACCGTATGTGCTGTTGTGTGTGGAGGAATTAGTAGCCTCCAATTTGGGGGCGTATAATTTTGTCAGCAAACTGGAGACTTTTCTAACTTCTCCAAGCTGTGACATGAAATAACAACAAAACGAAGGAACCTGTTTCGTGGGATGCTTTGAAGAAAACAGTAGGCTCTATTTCGAGAAACTCACACGTCCATAGTAACCAAGGTGCCAGAGTCATTCCATTTATTTAACCATTTGTTCAAGGGATGGACAAGAACTTCAGGTGCAAATAACTCCGATGTGTACCTATAAATATTGGCTCAATAGAGGAAATATGATGGAAACATTGGATTTATATGTACAGCATATTTCTCCTTCTCTTTTTCCTTCTACAGATTTCTCATTTCCACTCCTTCTTTCTTCCTTTTAATTCCTTTTTCTCCCTTCTATTTCTTTTTTTCTCCCTAATATTTTTTCCTCCTCCTTTCTACTTTCTCTTCCTCCTTCCTCCTTTCTACTTTCTCTTCCTCCTTCCTCCTTTTTACTCCTTCTTCGTCCTTTCTACCCCCACTTCTCTTCGTCCTTTTCGTCCCACACGGCGTCCCTTTTTCCAGGTCAGCTTCTGTGGTTGGAGTGATGGGTGTGGAGCCTTCAACTTTAATATCATATTCATCATACTAATATCTTCGTTAGGATAGTGTATTCAGGTCTGTTGCTGTTTGATGACCCTATATTATAATCCTTTGTAATCCTTCCCCTTTTCCTTCCATCCTCCACATCCTTCCCCTTCTCCTCTCATCATTCACATCCTTCCTCTTCTCCTCCCATCTTCCTCACATTTCCCCTTCTCCTCTCATCTTCCACATCCTTCCCCTTATACTCCCATCCTCCACATCCTTCTTAATTTTCCTTCTTGACCTTCCTTCCTTCCTTCCTTCCAAATCTCCTCCTTCTATTGTATATATCTTCTACACCCAAAAATACTACAACACTCCTTCCCTCCCTCCCTTCCTCCCCATCACCTTACCTCACCCCCCACGCCCCAGATATATTAAGTTTTAAAGTGCATCACCGCGGGTATATCATTTAGAAATAAAGATAGTAGGGAGGTATAATGGAGGTGCGGTGATACAGGGAGAGGCGCTGAGTTACGACACGGCCAGAGAGGAGAGTTCTTCATTATGGTGTAAGGGGCGGCTTCCTGCAACATACGGCGTGGTTAGTTGGTCGGTCGATGTGACGCAAAAACTGGCCATAAGAACGAAGGGTTTAAAAGTGGGTAAGACCATGATGATGATGATGATGATGATGATGCCTTCTCTGGTCAATTGGAGTCTCCCGATTCCTTCAGACAAACTAACTATGTATGCATGAACGAAAATGATACGCGACAATCGTAGTACTACCCGAGTGATACAAAAAATTATTCTATGACCCGAAAGAAGAAAATTAATATCGCTCAAGCTACAGGGATAATGTTCTATGAAGCAGATTAATTTCAGGTTGAGGTTCCCTGCTTGGTGGTACGCTGTAGAAGAAGCAATACCTCTAGATAAAAAAACAAATCATATTATTCTTATTATGCGAATCAGTTAAAGTTTTGAATTAAGTTTTCCCGGTGGTTACTTGTACACTGTGAACACTCAGCCTCTGGAGGGGAACACGCGACACTTGTAAATAATGCTGTCTTTGTGATTAAATGGTTCACTGCATTGGCTTTTGATATTTCGATGAAGGTATCTACTGAATATAATCGCAACTGCGTGTCGTCTCTAGTGATGGACATGATTTTGTTTCTCTCAGCCTCTGTTTACTTTACAGGTGACGATATCTAGCCGGTATATTGCTTTTTAATCTTCAATTTTTACAACATAGAAAAGTAATTTGGTGTAATATCCTGAGTGACAAACCTGACTGAGTTAAACTAGCAGGTCTGTGATGACTACGAATTTAAGAACTTTGATTCCTCCAATCCATGACACGAAAAACTGCCTCAGTATGAATGGTTGTGTTTTGTGGCATAGTTTGAAAGAATCAGTTGCCTCCAATTAACTGACTGCAACTTCACAAACCTTTAAAAGGATACTATACTTATTTTACTTTTTTGTATTTTGAAGTGGTACAAATTCCTTCAAGCTGTGCATCAAAACAGATTCCCCGTCAGTACAGTAACTCTGAGGTTGTCTGTCTGTTTTCTGGCCTGGTGTGGATGAATTAGTAGCCCTCCAATTCCGCCATAAGAGATGACCCCCTTAAGGCCTAAACTGCTCTAAAAGTATAGTTGCCGACACGAGTTCCCTTATCTGTGGTGGGATCTGGAATTGATGGAATGAATATCAGAGCCATTTTTGCTCTGATGTTTGTTTACCTTTGGGTCGGAATGTTAGGCGGAAAAAAAAAGGTAATATATTGAGGGTTTATGATGATGTCGGTGATTGGAAGAGGAGGAGGAGAAGGAGGAGGCTATGGATTTCTTCTAAACTGTGCCACGAAATAGACTGACTATCTAGTGTATAGCAAAATTCAAGCAATAACTGTTTAACGCTACAGTTTGGGGAGCTCAGTTTCTTTTAATTTTCCCACGACATTTAGCTAAAAGAAAAAAAAAAGTATGTTTCCCCCTTAAGTTTGGTTGGTACGGCTTACGTCAACAGTGTGAATTTAGTGGTGTATTTCTAACTGTATCAGAATTCTTGTTTCATTTATATCTCTGCTTAGAAATGAGGGACTTTTGATACTTTGACGACGCACACTTGTATTTTAATGTACTCAGTTCTTATCATTCGTAAAAAATGTCCAATGGTCCAAATTTATGTTTATGAGAATAATGTTTCTTCATGTTTTTGTGATTTGTTGTGTTCACTATGAAATTTTTTTTTTTGTGTGTTATATACACGATTGAAGAGTCAAAAGGGAGGGTTCATATTATTTTGGCATAATTTTAAGTTTGTATAATTGTAGGTAAATATTTGTTTAATTCTCTTACCACAGAAGGAATATAAGGTTTATGTATATTATTCGTGTATATTATTAGTGTATTATCAGTGTATATGGCAACAACAAATGCACTTCAGGTACACGTGAATAATACGAGCTAATACAACCGGTAACAGTGTTATTTGAACTAGTTTTCTTTAAAATAACATAATTGGTTATAAAAGGTATGTTCACTAAATCTTCATCATAATTATGTTGTAGTGTAGCAGCCAACATCACTTAAATAATCCATGAAGCTCAATTAGGACTGTAGCGAAATTGTGTGTCTTACTGGCGTTATTAGCAGTTATGATATGGTAAGACTGATTCATGACCATCAACTCGGAATTGCATCAGTGTCATCAGAATAAAAACGAGTACAAGGACTATAATTTTAAGGGGATTAAATCTTGCGGCCTCCTTCCCCCTTTAAGGACCCTGTGTGACGTGTACGAGAGTTGGAGGCTTCTGATTCCTCCTGACTAGGCCACGAAACAAGCTCCTTCAATATAGATGGTGTTTCGTGGCAATGTTTGAAGGACTTACTAATTTCCAATTTTCTGACTACATCAACGTGGGCCTTTAAAACCAACTCTGTTAACAATTTCTTACCTTATACGGCATTAGAAAGAACTCCAAGGAAGTACTTGACAAAAACTCCGTCGATTGCTTTTTCGGTTTCGATTGCTTTTTCGGTTTCATCCCACTCGTCTTTTGTAGGATGTTACCTAATATTCTCAGTGTACTTGGGTCCCTGGCTGTCTCCTTTATTTAATCCTTTACAGCAATGAACTTTAATATTAGAGTCTTGTGTTTTGGATTCAAGGGTGCTAGCTAGCGTCAAGTCCCGGTAGCCAAGAATCCCAAGTACCTGTTTAAAAAGTCAGTGGTGGTATCTGGTAATCTTGTTATGTAAAAAAAAAAGATGATTGCTCTAATAACACAATCCTTATGCCAGAATCATTGTTATTATGATCGATTATTCAGTAACCAATTGCGAATAATAATATTAGCTCTCCAATTATGATATCCTATATTTCCCAGTGATGCCATCAGATTTAAAATTAGATGTCTTGTTTTTTTTTTCCCCCTCCGAGACCTTACAACTGAACACTACTTTATGAATACAGGTTTGAGGCATTAGTGTATATAATAATTGAAACACACACACACACACACATACATATACACACTCACACACATACATACACTCACACACACACATACACTCACATATACACACTCACACTCACACACACACATATATACACACTCACACATACACACTCACACATACACACTCACATATACACACTCACATATACACATATACACATTCACACACACACGTATACACACCGCCCCACCCCCACACCCCCACACATATATACACTCACCCCCCCACACCCACACCCACACACATATATACACTCACCCCCCCACCCCCACACCCCTACACACACATACATACATACAGTCGCGGACAATAATAATAATCCACAAATAGGTAACTCAAACAAATTACTATCTGAAGTTTTCACGTTTTCTTATTACGTAGTTGTTTTGATTAGTCAGTAATTTTTGTAGTGAAATATAAGATGGTAGTTAACCTATTTATTAGAAAGTTTCTCAGCTTAGAAACAAAAAAGGAAAGCTGTCAAAAGTTTACACGAGTCTCCCCAATGTCGATGAATATTATTGTCCGCGACTGTACATACATACATACATACACAGAAATGAATAGAAAAATCATAGACGTCAATTTTTTTACTTAAACATATTAGTGAGACATTGACATCAGAGGTCAAAATTCCTTTATACCAGAGTGTGTGTGTAGCGTGGGAAATTTGTCTGAGGATTCGAGAACCTATAGTTTTCTCCACCACAAGGTTTCTTTTGTTCTGGTGTGAGGTCATATTCTCGTCCCACACATTTACCACCAACTCTTCGATTCGTCAGCATGTTGGCTCCGAGATTCAGTCAGGTCTTGTTTTTGGCAATGCACGAAAACTTGTATGCAACTTTGAACACTTAAGACATTTTTTACTTCTCGTCAACATAGGAGATTAATTTTGTTCAGCCAGTGGCAACATATATCAGCTCAGTCGTACATGGAAAAATCTCAAAGTATGTACTCGGTTGACTCTCGCCACACACACACACACACATTATCTAAGGAATCGAACAGTTGCTAAGTAAAGGTGGGGGGAGGTGAACGTGGCCCTTAGAGTGGATCTGGTCTCCTCGACTCTCCTATGATTTTGTTTCGTGTACAGAAAATCTCAGTCTTTACGCAGCTTTGTCAGTGTGTACAGTTAAATAGAACAATACCACTTGGGGTCAAATGGCAATAATTAGACGCTCTTTGCTCTCGGCCCGGTAGAAATTTTGCCCCCTTAATTTCGTCAGTGACCTTGATGATTAAACTGTGAAGATATGCTTTAATATACTCATTATTCTCAGCACCAAGTTACGGGATTAAGATTACTACATCCTGTTGGGCAGTGGGGGAAGGGGTAGTGGTGTACAGGGGTAGGAGTGGGTGTGGGTGTACAGTGGGCAGGGTAATAGTATGGGAGTGGGTGTACAGGGGCAGGAGTAGGGGAGAGGGAGTGGGTATATCCTGTACATGGGCAAGGTAGGGGTGTGGGAGTTTGGGATTGTTTATACAGGGGTAGGGTAGGGGTGTGGGAGTGGGTATACAAGGGGACAAGGTAGGAGTGTGGGGATGGGTAAATAGATAGGAGGCGGCGGATAGACAGAAGGACGACAGACAGAAAAAATAAAAAAGAAAGGCATAAAGTGTAAAGACAGACAGAAAAAAACAGAAAGGAAGGCATAAAAGGTAAAGACAGACAGACAGACAAACAGACAGACAACACGAACGACAGACAGACAAACAGACAGACAAAACGAACGACAAACAGACAGACAGACAGACACACAACACGACAGACAGAAAAATATGAACGGAGAATTTGAGAAGCTGGAGTCGCTGCACCTGAGGGAGGATTTATCGGTGCCATCCCGTATATAATTCAAGGGCTGGTTACTCCTGACGGTGATGCCACGCTGCAGCTCCCGTAATAACCCGACTCCCAGCCCGCAGATTACACCCCCCGGGACCTTGGCTTATTCTGCCCTCAGCATTCCCTATATCTTTCAAGACGCGTATATATATACTGTAGATGTCATCGGTCTGAAGGTTTATTGGTTCCTGCAAACAGTATCACGAAACCCAAGCCTTCCCCACCACCCATTCCCCCAAAGTGTACGTGCTGTTTTGTAGCATAATATGGAGGACTCGGTATAGCTTGTTGTTGTGAGTCGACATTATCTTTCTCACCACTTCTGTCAGTCTCGTGTTTATCGTCGTCCTCTTCTGTGTTTCCTATACTATGAGTTGTGTGTGTTTGTTTACCTTTTCTTGATGTCTTTCTCTCTTCTATTGTCTGTTTGTGTGTGCCTTTCTTTTTCGTTCTCTTTCTCTCTCTGTCTTTCTCGTTCTCTCTCTTTCTCGTGCTCCCTTTTTATCTTTCCCTCATTTTCTCGTCTTTTCTCTCGATCTCTCTCATTCTCTATCTCACTCATTCTCTTCCATTCTCGTTTTGTCTCTTTCTTTCTCGTACTCTCTGTTTCTCGTTCTCTGCAGATTTCTTCTCATTTTTTCCCATTCTCTTTCACCACCGCCTCCCTTCCTCCTTTGTATTCATTTTCCTTCACTTATTCATCTCCTCCATCCCTCCCTCTCCTCACCTATTATCTTTCTCTCCTCCTATTCTACGTATTTCTACCTCCCATCATTCCCTCTCTTTCTCTTCACTCCCTCATCCCACTCTCCTTTCACCCCCTCCCTCACTCTCTCCTCACTACTTGCAACTCCCTCACCCCCTCCCTCACTCTCTCCTCACCCCTCCCATCCCCATCCCACTCTCTCTCATCCCCTACTCCCTCTCTCTCATCCCCATCCCACTCTCTCTCCTCACCCCTCCTATCCCCATCCCACTCCCTCTCTCTCCCTCACCCCCTCATACCACTTTCCCTCATCCCCTCCCTCTCTCTCCCTCCCTCACCCCTTCATCTCTCCCCCACACCCTCTCTTGCCATTCCTCTGGTATCGGCTGGGATCACCACTGCGTTATATTATCTTGGAAGGGCCTCTCTCTCTCACTCCGCTCCTCTGATCACTGCTATTACCGCTATCTCTGCTTGGATGTCCGGGGCTGGAGAAGGAGGAGGAGGAGGAGGAGGAGGAGGAGGAGGAGAAGGTAAAGGAGGAGGGAGGAGATGGAAGAGAAGGAGAAGAAGGAGGAGAAGAAAATAAAAGGTGAGGGAGAGTAAGGCTAAGTGTAGAGAAGAATGCAAAGGAATACAAAGGAAAACAAACAGCAACACACACATTTGCCTTTACGAGACTGTTTGGGTCTAAGCTACTAACTACGAGTAGAGAAAAAGGATAGAATAGTGGAAGACCCGTCCCCACCCACCCACCCACCCACTAGCGAAAAATGAGGAGGAATCGAGAAAAAGATAAAAAAAAAAAAAAAAAAAAAACTGTGAGAGAAGGTGGGATGAGAAACGGGAAGGATTGAAAGGAGGGAGTGGAGGGAAGCACAGAAACAATCAGCGGATGATAGAAACTACAAGAGACTACGAGGAAGAGATAAGAAAACCGAGAGAGGAAAGGCAGGAGAGAAAAGGAGAGAGGGAGGGAAAGGGAAGGGAGGGAGAAATAGGAAGAGACAGAGAATGGGAGATGGAGATATAATAGTGAGTGAGAAATGGGGAGAGGTAGATACAGAAAAAGACAAAACTAAAGATCTGACACGCATCCATCTATAAAGGAATTAATAAGATATGTATGTAAGATATGTAATATGTATCAATCTGTGTGAAATTAGAATTCTTTAACGCACTAATTTTTGTAAGCAATATATATACTTTAGCGTTCTGTGTTCTTAGGCGAATAATCTTCACTTGATTACACTTAAAGGGGTATATAGCATATTGTATTGGGTGGTAAATCTGGAGCAAATGATTCCTCCAAACTATTCCAGGCAATAGTATACCATTATTATTTTTCTTCATGTGGGTCTGCTTCCTGGCATTCTTTGGAGCAATCGAGGCACTCCAGTCTATCAAAAGTATACTATTCCCTTCAGTAATAGAGAACCTTGAAGTGTTCAGGTTTACATGTGTTATCCCTCTCCTGTTTCTTGTGTGATTTTTTTATACTTGTTAATACCATCGGGTTTAGTTTGTTGTAACTCTTTTAAGGACCCTCTGATCGTGTATGAGAATTGGAGGCTTCGAATTCCTCTTGCCTATACCACGATACAAGAAGGCATAGCTCTCATTCATATATAGATGATGTTTCGTGGCAGGATGCGAAGGACTAATTTACCTCCAATTTTCTGACTACATCACAGGGCCCCTTAAAGTTCTTCTAATTCAGTTTGGTGATGATGACAGACCAGATTAAAACTATTGCCGACATCTTTTGCCACATTTGTTACCGAGTGTACCGTGATGGTATTTAGTTTTTTTTTTTTTTCTATAATCTTTTCCATCCAATTACGTACACTGTAGATCGTCAGTGTGGTTTTTGTTCCACACGCTTTAGTACATAATTGGTCGTAAATATATTTGTTAACAGTTGATGATTACAGCACACCTCGGGCACGCAGCAGTTAACCCACCCCAGTGTTTGTCTTGTAAAGCAACCAAGTCCAACCCGCAATCGCCATTCGTCATTCCCTTTGGAAGAGCGTCACATTCCAATCCAGACTGTCATCATCATCCCTGGTACTGAGATGTAAGATGCTTGGCCAGATGACCATGCATAATGTCGTGGCTTCATCGTGTTACTTTTTTCCTCCCGGGTAGATTCTGTTATCCATATATTGTTCCTTCAGGATAGTTATGAAGAGGGTTAGTTATCCTACATGTTGTTGCTTGGTTCACTATTTCATCTTTTTTTTTCTCTCTAGAGGCTTGTTATCGTTCGCTCTGAGGAAGATGCGCCACAAGACTATTATGTATAATTTCTTTATGACCTTTAAACAACAGCAAATGGCTTCTAAATTCTTCTGCCTATTGCAAGAAGATAGTTTTTGTTGGAGAGAAACACCAGTTACCTTCACAGCACAAGAAAAACATAAAACTTTGAGCGGCTTAACTAGTGTAAGTTTATTATACAAACACCAACCGATTTAGAATATTGGAGGAAAGAATAGATTTTACAAGACCTGTATGCAGAATTCACTTATTTTTTGCACTAAATTCCACTTACTTTTTCCAACTAGGTGGCTATTCTCTTGCATGTGTCACTATTATTACTATTGCCCTTCACTATCATCATTAACATCACTGTCACCATTACCTATCACCTTTGTTTACTCGTTCATCATCACCATCACAGACACCATCACAGACACCATCACCACTAATCATCAGCATTATTTACACTTATGCCTTTATCCTATTTACTAATCACCACATCTCTTCACCATCACGGACACTTACATTATCAACCATTATCCACTACATGGCATCAGCATCACCATAACCACAAAATAATCATCTCCATCATCATCACTTACACCATCACCCTTCATCACCATCACCCTCACCCTCCCTCCCTCTGCTAGCTATATGGTCACCCCCTCAACACAACAGGATAAGGACAGGCCCCCCCCCTATCCCTCCCCTACCCCTCCACCATACCATACCATACCATACATCATAGACGAGCATGTCCATTTCTCAGCCCTAATATGTGTGTTCTACAAAGTTACGATGAGGTGTTTCTTACTCATTCCATCCCTGCCTTCGTAGCCTTTCGTCGGGAATGATAAAAATGGTGTACGCAGTAAGAAGAGAGAGAGAGAGAGAGAGAGAGAGAGAGAGAGAGAGAGAGAGACGTGTTTGATATAATAAGATGGGCGAGAGATATATATGTGAGATAGAAACGAATGAGAATGAGAAGGAGAAAAGCAGCGTGAAAGAGAGGTAATTATATATAGAGAAAGGCAAAGAGGAGCAGAAAGAGAGAGGGAGAAAACAGTGGAGACGAGATATTGAGGTAAAGGGCGAGAGAGTGGAAAAAAGATAATGGAAAGAGAGAGAGAGAGAATTAGACGGGAAGGAAAAATGAGTGTAGGGAAAGGACAGAAGTGAGAATGGGAGAGAAAGAGGAACCAGGTTAGGAAAGAAACGCGAAGGGGGATGAGTTGGAGGGAATGGAAGGAGGAGGAGGGGGGGGGGAAGAAGGACGAGTAGGAAGGGGAGGGATTGACGGGGAGGGTGGACATTAGGGAGGCAAAGGTGTGTTGAAAGAGGCAGGGATAAGGCAAGCAGACAGACAGGTAGGGAAGCAGGTAGGGAAGCAGGCAGGGGTAAGGTGAGCTAGGCAGAGGTGTGTTGAAAGAGGCAGACAGGTAGGCAGGCAGGCAGGCAGGCAGGCGAGGAGGGTATGAGGAGAGCTAGGCAAAGGTGTGTTGAAAGAGGCAGGGATAAAGCAAGGGAGGCAGGGAGGAGTGAACAGAGGTGAGGAAGGCAGTCAAGCAAGCAAGCAGGCAGTAAGGAGCGAGGTGGCAGTACCCTCGCCTCCTGCCTTGTATCCTCACCATCATCCCAACACTATTTATCCCCCAACCCGGTGCTCGCCTCGCCACGCTGTAATCTGCCATGATGGAGGGCAGGGGTGCAGCTGGGTGGGGGGGAGGGAGTTAGAGAAGACGGCAGGGGGGATGCGAGAGGAGGAGGAGGAGGAGGAGGAAGAGGTGGAGGAGGCTGGAGAATAAAAGTAAAAGCGAGATGATGAGGAAGAAAAAGAGACGATAATGTAGACTAGGAAAAGCGAAAATCAACAAACAGAGAATGTAGGAAATGAAAGTGATTGAGGAAAATAGATATTGAGAGAAGTAGATGAGGATGCATAGATATTATTAAAATGGAGCCACAAACAGCACCATGCATGTTAGTTATTTATTATGAGTCTATTTGATATTATACTATTTTTATAAATCTACTAAAATGGGGGAGAAGGAAGAAGAGGACAAGGAAGAAGAGACAGAGGAGGCGAGTGGGAAGGGATAGGAGGTTAAGTGGTGAAGAGGGATGGGGAAGAGGAAGGAGAGGATAAAATTGTGGTGTTGATAAGTTGAGCATTAGGATGGGGAGGGTGAGATGCGATAGGAGTAGGGACGAGACAGAAGAATGTGAGTAAAATAGGGAAAGTCGAAAAGGAAATTAGGAATGACGAGAGACAAGGAGAATTCTAAACAGGTGGCATGAGGGGGAGGTTAGGAAAAAGAATACAAGAATAATGAGGAAGAGGGAAAAACAGCCGAGGAAAGGAAAATATTGCAAGGACAGTGAAGAGTTAGAGAGGATAAGTAGTAAGAAAAAGAAACTAAAGGGGTACAAGAAGGAAAGGGAGGAGGAGATCGAAGGCGAGAGTAGAGAGGGAGATGGGCAAGTGGTGAGTCGTGGTGTTGGGAGGGAAGGAAGGAGGTATGACGGGAAGGGGAAGAGAGGGAGGAGGGTAGCACTGGTGGGAGGGAGCGTGGCGAATTTCTGTGTACTTTGGGAAGGCGGTGTGGAGGTGGGAACGTGTGTGTGGTAGTGTGTGTGCGTGTGTGTGGTAGTGTGTGTGTGTGTGTGTGTGTGTGGCGGTGTGTGTGTGCATTTGTGGTAGTGCGTGTGTGTATAATATGTATGCGTTTGTGGCAGTGTGTATGTGTGTATTTATCGATGGTAGAGTGTGTGTGTGTGTGTGTGTATGTAAGTATGGCAGCGTGTGTCTGTGTGTTTGTAGGGTATTTGTCATATATAAATAGCAATATATATGTAAATTGTTTCAAATCTATATCTTCGTCGTGATTCACTTGTTTATTATACTGTTTGTTGTTTTCAATAGTTTTTAGCTCATCATACACGTACATATAATTTAGAGAACTGTTTGTAATATATACTCTTTTCTTTTACAGGTAAGTTGGTGGCTGATGCAGTGAGGTTCCTACATGTCTGAATTACATCCATTTTCTGTATTCAGTAAGTCTGTTTCCACGAGCAACGGCGTATCCTTTTTATAAATCTTCGCAAAATGGTGTATGCTTTTCAGTACAAAATTTATTCTGTAATTTTTCTCGAAGGATGAAATTGACAATCGATCCACATTTGTAAGCATTTGATAAGTATTGTATTGCTCATGAAACTATAGGACGATGAATATTATGCTACTTATATATCTAAAAGGAGGCGAGTATTTCGTGACGTATAAGAAAATGGTTTTATATCATTCACGTACAACTGTGAGGCGATAGATACCATGTTACGTATACACCTACAGGGAGAATAATAATGTTTCATACCATATACATCTGTAGTAGCGATATGTAATTCATTGCACATTAAAGCTACAGGAGTGATAAGCATTTTGTTTGGCATGTGTATCAGAAAGGGTCGAGTTGCAGGGCCCCGGGCAGTAGCTGTAGTGAAGGTGGGTCGTGTCTGGTGGTTGTATTTACATGGCCAGTTAGTGGGCACAGTAGGGAGGCTAGAGTGATGAAGGTGTGGTGTGCTCTCATCCCTTCTCTCACATACACATCCCATCACACACACATACACACACACACACACACACACACTCTCTCTCTCTCTCTCTCTCTCTCTCTCTCTCTCTCTCTCTCTCTCTCTCTCTCTCTCTCTCTCTCTCTCTCTCTCTCTCTCTCTCTCTCTCTCTCTCTCTCTCTCTCTCTCTCTCTCTGTGTGTGTGTGTGTGTGTGTGTGTGTGTGTGTGTGTGTGTGTGTGTGTGTGTGTGTGTGTGTGTGTGCGTGGCATGTTACACTTTATCACAGTTCTTAATGTAACCTACAAAACTAATGTTATTTTTATACAGGAGCGAAACTTTTGATTATAAATGTATCAAGATGTGGAATTTTCATAAGTAAAAATTATCACCTTGCATATATTAAGCCGACTGCACACATCTTCGTCTTATCTGTAACATGTTCTTTGCCTCTCTGGATGGCTTTATTTGTCTCATGAACAGTAGGACACCAAAATCTTGTCCTGTGTCATCAGAGGTCGATTTTTATCTTGTATATATTGGAGTTACCACTTACTGTTCCAACTCCAAATATCAGTCAACTACTAGTGGTGGTGGTAGTTGTGGTAGTGGTAGTAGTGTTGGCGGTATTAGTATTAGTGGTGGTAGTAGTAGTATTGGTGATAGTGGTGGTAATGGTGGAGGTTGTGGGTAGTGGTGGTGGTGTTAGTAGTAGAGGTAGTAGTAGTATTTGTAGTAGTGGTGGTAGTGGTGGTGGAGGTAGTAGTGTTGGTGGTGGTGGAGGTAGTAGTAGTATTTGTAGTAGTGGTGGTAGTGGTATTGGAGGTTGTGGGTAGTGGTGGTGGAGGTAGTAGTAGTATTTGTAGTAGTGGTAGTAGTATTGGAGGTTGTGGGTAGTGGGTAGTGGTGGAGGTTGTGGATAGTGGTGGTAGTAGTATTTGTAGTAGTATACTAGTGGTGGTAGTATTGGAGGTTGTGGGTAGTGGTGGTAGTAGTATTTGTAGTAGTATACTAGTGGTAGTAGTATTGGAGGTTGTGGGTAGTGGTGGTAGGCAGAGTACGAGGTCTTCATCATGGTGGCTTGGCGTCTACCTGGCGACCTAGACGGATGAGGGGCCATCCGTCACGACTAACCAGGCCCAATACAAACACACACACACACACACACACACACACACACACACACACACACACACACACACACACACACACACACACACACACACACACACACACACACACACACACACCACACACATCCTTTGCTTCTTTCTCTATCAATCTTATCTGTCTATCTTTATATTTGTCTGTCTATCTTATGTCTGTCTAAAACCTATTGATCCATCTCTATTTGTTCTCTAACCAACACACATCGGAAACTCTGAATCTGTGTAATTTCTACCACTGGCACTCACGGAGATAATTTGGAGACGTGCATGGAATCTAATCCTGCTCAAAAATACATTAACTCTTTACTCAAACAATCGACACTGGTATGTAAAGTTATCTCCTCTCCCCTGTTCTGTGCCTTGAGTTGCCATTCTCCAATTTCAACCAATAATTTGAATAATGAGTGTTCCGATTTGTGGGATAAAGGAATTACCATAACTCTCACTCACTGATGATACATTAGTTGCCACAAGTGTAATTTTACCGTTCGTATCTTCTGACAATCAACACTCAGACGATAGTTTTGGAATTGCTAATATAAATCCAGACTCTCATATATCTATACTACTGAAATTGTCGATCATTGTATGTGTACTTATGCATGTATGTATGTTGTGTAAGTCATATAGTCGGCCATACTAGAGTATCTTGGAGGCTGAAGGTTGGGGGACGTGGGTAACTTAGCATGAGGACATTTCTAGTTAATTATTAAGCCTTAATAAAATTTATTCTGAATCATGAAACTGAAAGATATCCACATTAAAAAAAATCGATGCTTTAACTTCAGACATCCGAATAGTATCGTCAGCCGCGATGTCCTTCACCATTATCCAGAAGATGAAGGTTAATAATATTTCAGTGTAAAGAAAGTGAAAACCTTATGGTCCACCAACGCATCTGAGGGCCACCACTCCAAACAGTATCGTCATTGAGGACCAAGCACCAACATTCACACACAAAATTATGCCAGTGGAAGCGGTCTTTGTGAACATTAGATGCTAATTTACTCGGCGCAGTATACACAACGCCGGCCACTTACACCAATAACTGGATGCACAAAAAACTATAAACGGCAGCCAAGTGGAAGAGATACACACAGAGTCTCATCGGGTAATGATAGACGCTCTCGCCATCACTACGGTATAACGACCAGGCCGACCCTGCAATTTCCCGCTCACAGCCCTCCAGAGAGACACATAAAACGCGCTAAATTACAACTATAGCAGAGAGAGGGAAGAAAAAAAAAGGGACCTTGGCAGCATCTCACCGACATTCACCTCCCGGCCTCCCAGACCCGACCACGCTCACTGGTAAACTTGTAAGCAAAGATGAGGACCATTTTAGCGTGTTTACAGCGGTCCATTCAGTACATTTACGGTGCTTGCAAGGAGCTTTTTATAATGTGTAACCGCAGAGTGATGGTTTTCGGGTGTGCATGAGATAACTATGATTCCAGTGCTTTAAAAATGATACTCCCAAACTCTGGAAAATCATATCATGTCTAGTGGAAAAACTGCTGATTTGGCAACACTGCGTCAACAACCTCCTAGACCGGTATTCATGAGAGAGGTAGATTCTTTTAATGTGAGTAAGACGTTGATGGCGATTTGGAGCTACTGATTCCTCCAAAACGGATCCTGAAACAAACAGTATCAGTTTTAGGTGCATGGACTGTTTTTGTGCACAGTTTGAAGGAATCAGTTTCCTCCAGTTCGTCGACAGTATCGTATATCAGTGAGAATAAAGTGGAGGTGGAGGTGACAGATAACCTCTCCTTGGTAACAATTGGATCTTAATTTATATAGAGAGGTTGATTAGTCTGATGGTCATAAATATCTTCAGGGACTAAGATTTCGGTGGCGAATTTGGGAACACTGATTTCTCCATATTCTGTGCCACCAAACCAGCACCTATATAGTCTACATGTATACTGAGGGAGTCTGTTCCGTGGCGTCTCTATATTACAGACCAATTAGAATATAAAGAGAAAAGAATTTACGACACACAACTCTCACTTCAAAACCTTTCATGATTATCGATCCTGGAGAACAGATGAGGGATAGATACCGAGCCGTATAATATATATCAACGATGCAATATCACTTGGATTATGAAAACGAGAACTAATAAGTATTCAGGTGTGCTTGGAATACCTATAGAAACAGTAAATAAATACACAATATGATCTCCATTGGAATTAGTTCGTTGGTGAATTGGACTGTTCAAAGCTTTAACCTAAGCTGTATACTTATTAGTGCTCGTGACTGTACTTTGTCGACTGTACTTGTGGTTATGTGTTCTGTTTTCAGATTGTAACTTATCACAAGTACAGTACGTTCTTCGAGCTCTCTTAGACTCCTTGAAGTGCTGTTATCCTTATACATGTTTTTCAGTCATAGGTTCGTGTTTGCTACTTTCGTCTATACTGTGTGTTAAGTCTAGTGTGTCTGTCTGTCATCTGTGTGTATATCTCAACCTTTCATAGTCTATTTGATGAAGTCTTACCAAATATGGCCCCAATATTAATCAGATGTGAGTGAGTGTTTACCTGTCTGGGCCTAACCTTCCTAGACCTCTGTGTTCTCACTTCTAATAGGACCTCCAGCTATTCAGTGTGATTGAAAGCTCAATAATAACATAAGATATTAATATAATTAATAAATGTGTTATATTTCCATATCAATATTATGTATATAAGTGTTACTCTAGAAAGTTTCCCAACAATTATCTGATTTGCGGTCCAGATCGGTTTGAACATAAGTGTAAGTTATCCGTAGAGTTTGACACCTCACCACTTGAAGGAACCACTAAATATTCCCTGGTAGATCTTTGGGAGGTGTAACCCGTTTGATACATTGTATATATATATAACAACACTCATTGAAATAACCTCTTTCCTCAACACACCTTAACTTCCCCACACCTTCACTTACTCCCACCTTCACACCCCCACTCCCACACACCCTCACTCCCACACACCCTCACTCCCCACACTCTCACTCCCCACACTCTCACTCCCACACACCCTCACTTCTTACACACCCTCACTTCCTATACACCTTCATCCTTCCTCTTCTCCCCATCCAACACAGTATCAGGAGTCACACAGCCAGCTCCATCCCATCCTCTTCTCTCTACCCCTCTTCATCCCCTCTCAACCCTCTCCGACCAACAACATCCCTACACCTTAAGACAACAACAATATCCCCACCCCTCTCAAGACAACATCACCACACCTCTCAAACCCCACACCTCCACACCTTTGAAACCCACACCTTCACATCTCACAAACCACCATTCCCACCCCTCTCAAACCCACACACCCCACCTCTATCAAACATACACCTCCACACTTCTCAAACCAACATCCCCACACCTATCAAACCCACACCCCCCACCCCTCTCAAACTCTTTCACCCCACCCCTCACAAACCCACACCCCCTATCCCTCTCAAACCCACAACTTCACCCCTCTCAAACCCACACACCCCACCCCTCTCAAACCCACACACCCAACCCCTCTCAAACCCACAACTTCACCTCTCACAAACATACACCCCCCAATCCCTCACAAACCCACAACTCCACCTCTCTCAAATCCACACACCCCACCCCTCTCAAACCCACACACCCTATCCCTCTCAAACCCACACCCCCTATCCCTCACAAACCCACACCCCCTATCCCTCACAAACCCACACCCCCTCTCCCTCACAAACCCACACCCCCTATCCCTCACAAACCCACACACCCAACCCCTCTCAAACCCACACACCCCACCCCTCTCAAACCCACACACCTCACCCCTCTCAAACCCACACACCCAACCCCTCTCAAACCCACACCCCCTATCCCTCTCAAACCCACAACTTCACCCCTCTCAAACCCACACACTCCACCCCTCTCAAACCCACACACCCAACCCCTCTCAAACCCACACACCCAACCCCTCTCAAACCCACAACTTCACCCCTCTCAAACCAACACCTCCATCAAACCAACCCCTCCATCAAACCAACCCCTCCCAAACATACACCCCCACACCTCCAATATCGAGCCATCCATGCCCGTCCTTGTAGCCCCCCTTCACACTCTCTACACCTACACTAAGCCTACCCATCATCCCCTGAACCCATAACATCTTCATCTGAGGGAATCTCCAAGTCAGATCATCTCACTACAGCCTCGCTTACCTGGAGCCTCTCTCTCCCCTCACTCTGTCTCTGTCTGCCTTCTCTCTCTCTCTCTCTCTCTCTCTCTCTCTCTCTCTCTCTCTCTCTCTCTCTCTCTCTCTCTCTCTCTCTCTCTTCTCTCTCTCTCTCTCTCTCTCTCTCTCTCTCTCTCTCTCTCTCTCTCTCTCTCTCTCTCTCTCTCTCTTCTAGTCCCTTTAACTTTCCCCCCCCCTTCCCCCCCTTTTCTCTCTCTCCTATAAATAGTTAGCTATTCTTGTGTACAGTACTTAATTTTTTTAGTATGTTGCCTCAGTGCACTGGTCGGCAGGAAGGACCGCTGGTGTTACTCTGGTGTTTTTCTTGCCTATATTCCACTCTTACATAATATGCCTCTCAGCGTCTAGTTCCACCTCACATCACGGATCCTCTCAGTCTCTTCTATTCCTTTCTCCTCACCTTTGGCCTCTCTTTCCCGTTTTCATCCTCTTTTTGTTGTTGCTTCCCACGCTCCCGTCACGTTGCACCACCATTCCCCTCCTTCTCTTGCCATCTTAAATGTCACTTTCCTCATTTTCTTGCATTGTGATGGTTTGTTCACATTTCACATCCTGTGGTATAATGTGATGTGCAAATACTTAGACATCCTTCCAGTCAGCTTCCCTCATCAAGATAGGCACTTTGTATAAATGCAGAATCTTTATATCATAGTGGTAAATTATCTATTGAAAATAAATGGAGGATGCTTATCTGTTTTGCATGATGGTGGATATTTTGAGTTTCAGGGTCTGTAAGTGATGTCATATATCAACAGGAATAAACAAACACAAAATTATTCACCAAACAAACAAAAAACCAGACCAAAAGTCCAAACTAAACCAAAGTAAAGTCCAAACCAAAGGTGACCACTCGCTCTCTCTATGGGAACTAAATTCGCACCGACGGGTTTAATTTGTACCCAGTGACATGTTGGAGTGGAACTGAGGGCCGTGAAAATAGGCACAGAGAGCCAAGGTGTGAATGTAAAATTAGCCTTCGTCCCTCATCTTTAATTCCCCGTCCTCTGTCAGACTGGAGGACTGTTCATATACATCCAACTTATGCCAGGAAACAATTTTATTTATTATTAATTTTTGTTCATGGTCAATTCGTTTGTGTTCCATAGATTTAGTGGGATTCGGTAGTTTCCACATCCTGATCATATTTTTACTCTTTATAAGTACGGTAAGGCTGAACTAGGAGGGTACACATCATGAACCCAAGTTAAAGGGATAAAAGTACTGTTAACAGCGAATCTACCTATCCCTTCAACCGATTCTGGAGAACACACAATGTGCTGACTGATGTGTTTGTAGTCTGTTTCGTAACACAGTTTGAACGAATCAGAAGCCTACAGTACGCAGACGAAATATAGACCCCCCCACCCCTGACAAAATGAGTTCACATCCAGACCAAACAGTGGAAACCCAACGTTATCTCTCCATCGTTCAGAGTGGATTAAGTGAGTCCCACATCTCACTCTCAAGGAACACCAGCAATTCTCCAGCCCATTCCTCCACATGTCGGTGTGTTAAGTGGGCCAAGACAGTGTAAGCGAGGTGGAGGTTACTGATTCCTTCAAAATAAGGCCGGGAAACAGACTCCAGTATGTAGTTGCTGATTTCTGGCATGATAAGGAGGCATCAGTATCCTCCATTTCGCCGACGTCAACATCACGGGTCCCTTATTAATCACGGGGGTTGTAGGGGGGGGGGGGGGCAACGGGGAGACAAAGCCCAACCAAGTAATGTTTCTGTTTGTGGTCTTGTGTTTACGAGAGGGATAAATAAACAGGGTATTGCTATCAGATGATTGGGTACTGCTGGAGCGACTGTGGGTATCGATGTTATCTCTGGGCTTCCTTTTATATCCAGGTGCTGCCATGGTGCTGCAAAGGGTACTGTAGTTATATAGATAGTCGGTGCATGAGTTACGGCCGCGGATTGAATGGGAAATCATCACCCTGACGATATAGAGCGGTAATGATTAGGGATTCATCGGCTGAGCACTGATTGGAATGTGAGAAGAGGAGGAGGAGGAGGATAGGAGGAGGAGAAGGAGGATGATAGGAGGAGGATACGAGGAGGAGAATACGAGGAGGAGGAGATTACGAGTATGAGTGTATACATTCCTTGTAGGTACAGTGGTGAACATATGATTCTGCCCCCACATCCCTCTTCTAATGTTTGTCGGTAACTCGTAGCGCAATAGAATTTGTGTTCATAAAGGGGAATGAAATATCCTGTATATTTTAAAGTTGAAACGCATGCACATAAATTAGAAGTGGCACGAATACTGAACATTCAATGAAAATTACCTGTGTCATAGTTTTACTCATGTAAATTTTATGATAGAAAAAACTATTTGGTTCATCTTGTGCCATACCTGCATTGTGACACAATGTAGATTATATCAGTAGAGAGTAGGCAACCACACAAGCACATCATTATTCCTTCGTTTTGTGACCAATCTAATGTTTCTTCCACGGTCCATGAACCGTGGTTTCTTCCACCCCCCGTCTCGTACTCGGGAATTAAAGAACATCCGCAGATCAAAACGGATCTCATGTTGTCTCTCATCTCTAATCATCTTCGTATCTGGATCACTCGCTTCCTGTCTCTTCCCTCACCACCAAATCATTTTCTCTCTCCCTCCTCATCACACACCTCCTTTGCTTTCTCTCTCTTCCTTTCTTCTCCCGTCTGTCCGTCAGCACAAATCTTAACTCCTGTCGGCTGCTGTCCATCACATCTCCCCGTCCATCCCAGGTTCCTCTCGCAGTAAATCCAGAGGACGACGTGGCAAGTGGCAGGAGAACAGTGGGAAGGGGGTGTGATGAGGGTGAGGGTGAAGTTGGGGCTGCAAAAGGGAGGAGAGGAAGGGGTGAGGGTGAGGGACAAAGGGAAAGGGGTGTGATGAGGGTGATGGTTAAGTAGGGGCTGCAAAGGGGAGGAGAGTAAGGGGTGAGGGTGAGGGACAGAGGGAAGGGGGTGTGATGAGGGTGAGGGTGAAGTTGGGGCTGGTAAGGAAGGAAAGAATGGGTGAGGGGCTGCAGAAAAAAGGGGTGAGGGTGGGGGACATTGGAAAGGGGATTTGGTTAGGGGTGAGGGGTGAAGGTGGGGCTGGATAAAGGTAATAAAGGTGTGGGTGAGGGAGGTGGGATAGTCACGTGGGAATGGGTTTAATCAGGGTGAGGGGTGAGGTTGAATAATAACTGAATAAGGGAGATAAGGAGGGGGTGAGGGTGAGTCTCCATAATCATGATACAGTTTTATCATCATATTTAATATATCTTATTATATATTTTATTATATATTTAATACCCAGTCGTTTATTCTGTAACTCCTGTAGTCTGTAGGTAATTTAATTGTCATAAGTGTGAACATTCTGAATTTTATATTTACCTATATTATCGTGTTTGTTCCATGCATTAATAATACCTAAGAAGAACAGATACAGATTAATGCTTCAGCTCCTTCCTGATGATGTCACCGTCATAAATTGTACTTATAACTTAGGTGTAGGAAAAAATGGAATTGCGTTTTATGCTGAAGAGGAACGAATACCCGAGGCCCGTGAAGGACAAGGTCTGTTGAAATTAGCAGTTTCCCGGAAGACACATCTAACTCACTAGCTTTGTGTAAGTGTGCACGTATCTATTTGTGTGTGTGTGTGTGTGTGTGTGTGTGTGTGTGTGTGTGTGTGTGTGTGTGTGTGTGTAATATTATGATGACTGCCACCGACGCCATTTTGCCACATCTCTCAGTACACTCCAGCGAGGAACAGAGGGAAAGAAGAGAGTTTAAGGAAAAGAGAAAGGGAGGACGGAAAAGAGGAAAGGGAAGGATGAGAGGAAGGGGGAGGATGGAAAAGAGGAAGGGGGAGGATGAAAAAAAAAGGAGGGTGAAGGATGAAATAGAGGAGGGAGAAGGGGTAGGAATGGGGGCTATTGGTAAGGGTAGCAGTAATAGTAGTAGTAGCAGGGACATGGGTAGAAGTAGTAGTAGGGACATGGCCAGGGGTAGGGATGGGGGCTATAGGTAAAGGTAGCAGTAATAGTAGTAGTAGCAGGGACATGGGCAGTAGTAATAGTAGGGACATGGGGATCAGTTGAGACGTGGGTAGGGTATAGTGGTATATAAGGGTTACTAGCAAAAGAGTACAACATTAAAATAAAGTGATGCCAAATAATTATCTTTACTTATTCTTCTCACTGAATCACATCAAACAAGACATTAATATTCGTCATGACTATTCGAGAGAGCATTCAGTTGTTTCCCTTTCTACACACACACACACACATACACACACACCAGCACTCTACTCTGCCACCGCTGTGTTTGCCCCTGTTATTTCTTCATTAGCTCTCTCGTCCTCCTCCCCTCGCTCTTCACAAAAGGCCTGCAATTTCCATCTCCGGAAATTATCACCTTCATTTCGACCAACCTCCTATTTGCCTCTAAACCCACCAACCCTCTCTCCCTCCCTCCCTCCCTCCTGTAGTCCCATCTCACTTGCCCTCCTCGTCCAAGTCAATTTCTGGGCTGTCCGGTCGATCCCTCTTCTTCTTTCTAGTTTTTTTTTTTCTGTTATGATGGTCGACGTCTTAGTTAGATCCCTTCCCCTAATTTCCCGAGTTGGTTAGTTCCTTACTTCCTCTGTTTAATCTACACATTTCTTCTTGGTTTATATAATCATACCGTCTTGCGTCGACCAATCTATATGTAAAAATTACCCTACAAAGAAAAAGAACAAATACAGTTGTTGGATTGAAATTCTCACTCCCATGAATGAAGCAAATGGTAAGATGAAACCCATATGACTTCCAAAACAGTGTAATCCACCTGTGATTATTCTAATATACAAATTACAATGATTACAAAGGCGCCCTTGAAATATATCAAATGAATGTATATAGGGTATGAATGAAATGGCCCTCGTCGTCTTCGTTGTTGTTGTTGTTGTTGTTGTTGTTTTATTCAGGTGGTGAGATTATGATGTTCCCCTGGCGATCCCATTAACAAGTCCTTCCCTCCCTCCCCGCCTGTACTTCCTTTCCCCGTCAACAATCTGACATCCCATAAACAGTACATATGGTAGGCTTGAAAACTCTATCTGTTTGTTCTCAGCAGCCGTACACACACACACACACACAAGCGCTCACACAGACACACACACACACACACACCATAGGCATACGGTACATTTGGAACGCACGCACGGGTAATTTTAGGTCCGTGTGATGCTGTCAGCGAACTGGAGGCTGTTGATTCATCCAAAATGTGTCGCTACAAGACGGCACCTAATGTATACTGAGGATATCTGTTTTCTGGTACACTTTGGAGGAATCCAGGGCCACCAGTTCACCACCAACACACGCCCCTAAGGAGACAGTACACTTTTGATATACTGGACTTCCTTGATTCCTTCAAAGTATGTCAGGAAACAGGACCAGATTAATAAGAATAATGGTGGCCTGTTGCTTCGAATAGTTTGGACGAATCAGTTACTCTAGATTTACCAACGATGTTTATACCACAGAGCAAAACGTATACCATTTTATTCATTTATGTATTTATTTATATAATTATTTATATATTTTAAAGCTGGGAATACAAATACGTTAATCCGATACAAGGCTGTACACTGATGGTCGAGATTTGCTCCAGTTTTGTGTTTGTGTTTTAGTGACGGAGTGAATCTTGTGTTGGTTATATACGATGTCTGTGTCTTTTTCGATGGGTGTCTTGTGGTGCAAAGACGATGCTGTATTGGAGAAGGAATATTGTACTGGAAAGGGAATATTGTAAT